>APFE031595798.1:0-14844 GCA_000404065.3 Pinus taeda | reverse complement strand
CATGAAGCACCGAAACATGTTGGAGTTTTCAAAATGGGTATGTTTAGAAACGTCACCTCCCAAAAATGGAAATGATGGCCGAAACGTCATATATGTTTATATATATAAAAATAAATCTATAAATAAGTGAATAACACATTATCTTGCAAGAAAAAGAGAATAAGACCCATAGATAACAATTTAGAAGGAAAACCAAGTCTATATTAACTCTCATAGATGATTACATGATGGTCAAGTTTTGGTCGAGTTTCTAGTGAGTTTCAGAGTTTCGGGTACGGGTACGTCTCGAAGCGCCAGGTTCCTAGAATTTTCATGCAACATATATATAGCATCATTTTCACACCATTGTAAGCCCAAGGTCATAAGTTAAAACATTGTAACAACCACGTGAGGCCCTATATTAGGTGTCCTAGACCTTGTGTTGGGTCAGACCATGGTTGGTCCCTTTGAGTTCATCTTTGTTCCTTTTGTCCTGGATAGGATTGGAGGACCTTGGATGGGCTTACTTCAGGACTCATGGTTTTAAAAGAGCCTTGCATTTGTTGGGGTGATCACCAGTATAGGGGCAAATTAAATCCATGTCAGGGTCAGCTATGTCTTACCACATGGCTATGAGTTTATTGAGTCTGTAGGTGGCCTTTGCCTTGGTGCAGTATCCCTCAGATGTTTCTCAACATGGCAATCTCAGAGTTATCAACTTTTCATTTTTCCCATGGTAGTTCACATTTCTCAATGGGAAGTGGTCTCGAAAGTCAAAATGTCAACTTGGTCCTACTTTATTGAATTTGATGAGAGGATGACATGTCATGTGGAATTTTTCCAATTAGTGAAGGAATGATCAAGTTATAGCTAGTCAAAGTTGGTAAACATGTACCACATTTACTACAGGGTTCTATGTGGTTGAACAAGGAAAGTGTTGGTTAGATTTTGATATGCATTACATCAAAAGTGGTGTACAGGAAGAGAGAAACAAAACCCATGTTTCAGTTCTCGGATACCTCAAGGGCGTTAGCAATCCTCTATAGGCGTGATGAGATGGCATTGATTAGGATGATGTGGAAGTGTAGTGGACATTGGGTCCAACAGGGCATATGAGAGGTTGCAATGAAGCAAATATTACCTAAAATAGGTGGAACAATTGGCTATATCATTAAGGCATTGGAGATGTGGAAAACGGTGGCAAGGTCGAATTACTATTCATGTGAAAGTCAATCAACTAGTTGTTAAGTGGACAAGGTAGCTATTGGAGGGTCAAAGAGGATGTTGGAAGCATCTTGGATTAGGTAGATTATATTGTGGACAAATTTATAGGCATTACAAGTGAAAGAATAGCCTTCTTCACCTACATTGAGTTCCAAGAGGATCAAGTCAAATTCCAAAGGCCAAGTTAAGTTGGTAAGTGTAATGTTGGGTAGTTATGGCTACTATTCTTCATTTTAGTCTTCTGGGCCATGAACAAGTGGAACATTGGACTATCTTGGGAATTGTGAGGCAAATTAAACCCCCATAGTTGGCAAAATCCATTGTAAACAAATGTTTTTTCATGAGGTTGACTTAGTCTACAACTTGTGGATGACAAATCAAGAAATAATATTTTAATGAAAGGAGGAAATTAACTATTAGCAAAGAAAATTATGCATTTCTTGCTCATCCTCCCATTTGCGATTGTCCACTATGAGATCATTATATGCCATTCAATAAAGAAACCATTTGCAAAGATACTTTTGTATTATGTTGATTTGTCTATGTTCTTTTTTCTTAATGTTATCTTTAATTTGTGCTTTATAGAACTAACTTGTAGGTACAATTTGGTTATCACAAAGTTGCTATAGTGATTCATTGAGGGATGGATGATCACGTGAAAGGGGAGATCTAGGCTCAAAGCCTTCACCTCACCTTTAGTTAGTATTAAGAAGACACATTATAAGTGTTGGACAAGCCCTCTGGGGGGGATCTTCAATCGGAGTATGGGATATTGATGCTATTGTTGTAATAGTAGTTGGGGCATCTCAAATGAGTAGATCATCATATTGGGATTAAATTTCTTGCAAGTGTTATGACTAAGTTGAGTGGGATAGTTCACCCCCAACTCTTCGCTCATTTCTAGTCCTTATGGAAAAATGACAAAGAAAGGGTTGTGATCATAACTTAGAAAATTGGTAGGTAAAACGGCTAACAAAATACTCACTTTTCAACCATCTCATTTATAAAAATCTAAAAATATTTTCTTTTTTTTTAACTAGCTTGCTGTAACTTTTACTGCCATTCATAGCTAGTAACTTAGTAAGTCTTTGGGAAAAAGAGCAATAATTTTCATATCTAAACCAAGGAAATAATACATCTGATTTTTTAGCATAATTTCCATATGTTTCCATGGGTGCATTACGTATTTTTGCAGATCTGTAGGAAGGCATAGTTGTAGCAAACCATTTTCAATAGATTTTTCATTCTATAAGGTGCAATTTCTTCAAGTATCTCAATTCGTCTTGTTTTAGCTCATATTTGATTTTTAAGTTTATACCTTTAATCTTTTGTTTGAAATTAATTATTTCAGACCATAGAGCTTTTTATTTTTCGTTGAAATAAATTTTTGTGTCTTGCACCCAAGGGGTTTTGACCCCAAGATCTCAACAAGTGAATTGCCAACAAGCTTGCTGGAAATTCAATTTTGTTGCAGGTCCAAGGCTTATAAATGGTCTAAATTGACCTATCTTCTACCTTCTGGCCTCCCCACCCCTAGATCTTGGATCTAAAAGTTTTTAGGCACATTTGAGTGATCTATTAAAGGGATTATCTTGCTATTTTATGCAAATTTGAGCAGAATTTGTAGATCTATTATAATAGGACAACAAGAAAATTGACTCAACAACCCCTCTAACCAAGAATCTGATCATAGAAATAATTGATATTTGGTTAGTATATTTTTTTACACTCAATTTGACTACTCACATGGTATATCTTGTTAGTTTTGAGTGTCTTTCTTGTTGGTTTAATATTTTTATTTGCAACGACAGGACAGCATGGCAGCAACATAAAACTCCCCCACTTAAGCCATTTCATTGCATACAAGGTATTGGTCTCGTGTTGGTTGGTTGGGGTCGTTTAAAGGAACCCTCCCATAGCCATTTTGATAGGAGTTGGGCTTGAAGAGTGGGGACCTGGGGTAAGGTGATAGTGGGCTTTGTTCCTGTGTGCTGGCCTAGCAGGTTGCAAGGATATTTGGCAATTCTGCTAAAAAGAACAGTAAAATTTCTTGGTGTGATTGTCGAGAAGAAGATCTTCAAGCCTTGGTTTCATAATGACAACTCATCTTGGTAACATTTTTTCTTGTACTTTGGTGAGATTATTATCACTACTATTTATAGGAGGCAACAAGTTGGATTAGTGCCTTGTCCATTGGGACAATGGAGTCTAGGATGATTTAGATTAGCTAAACTTGTTTTCAAGGAGGCCAAAATTTGATGCCCTGTCAAGCAAATTTCAAGCATTTACCCACTCATGGAAAATGGATTTTTATGGGAGAGCTTTAGTAAGTTCACCACTAAGACCATTCATCACATCTTATACATTAGTAATGCATGCAATATTCATCTAGATAGTAATTCATTTAATCTTCAACAAATTAGGGCACAATTTGACCATGACCTAGAATCAATAATTCCATACATTAGACATAGAAAATAGATATTCAACAATAAAGTGTACCTACAAGACAACATGCAAGAATTCCTTCCATTATCCAAAGAATATCTCCAAGAAATATCCAAGAATAAGCTCTAAATGTCAAAACGCATCCAATAGATCCAAGTCATCCACAAGAGAACAAGTGCAATTCCTCTAGAGTGGTCGAATTTCCAAGAGTGATGATGATGAGTGATCAAAGGAAATGATCTCTAATATATGTTACTTTTTTATGGATATGGTAGCATTGGACAAATGTTCTAGTCTCAGATGATGCTAAGAGGCTAAGGAACACGAGATTTCCAAAACCCAAAAAATGTTTCCCGAGATAAGCTTGGGAAACACCTTAATTAAATTAATTTGCCATAATTAAAATATTTCCTAAGTCTAACTTAGGAAAAGTGGTAAATTAAAGTTAATTAATAAAGGATGTTTGAGATTTCTTTAGAGACTTACATTGATGAAGTCTAATTGATCTTAGCCCTCAATAAATCATGGCTGTCGAGACTCCAACGAGAGATTATAAGAGCAGATCGAAGGGCTTGGAGAGAGTATCAGTGTGATAATTGTGAGCAAGGCAGATCGAGCTACCCAATTTGCAGTGTTCAATGAGGGCGCAATTCGAGCCAGAGGGAAGAGCATCAAAGAGAGGGAATATCATTAAAAGGAACCCTTGCATGTCCCAACCTCTGATGGGCGATGAGCTGCCCCACCTTTAAGGTGGTAAACCACTGCTATACATCATACATAACATGCTCTCATTTCTTAGAGCTTTGAGCAGTATGTTAGTTTGTGTAGCTCGAAAAGGTGTTCAAGTCTCAGGGAGTGTCTATGAGGCTAGAGACACAAATGGATTAATTTTCTCCAATACCCAGAAAGAGTTTCTAAGGAAAATTGTCTTAATTAGAATTAATTAACTAATTTCATTATTTTCCTAAGTTTAACTTAGGGAAATGACTTAATTAATCGAGATTAATTGAGACATTGATTTTTCTCTAGTGACTTCTAGAATAGTCATTTTTAGAAGTCAAGATGATCTTAGCTGTCGATTGGAGTTCGATCGTGGCCATTGGTTTTTCAACGAGAGATTATAAGAGGAGATCAATGGGCATTTGGAGAACACATTTGAGACACAAATTTGTAGTGAGAGCAAAGGGTGCAGTGATAGTGTGAGGGCACCAACAACTTGAGATCAATAGTGGTTGAAGGTCGAGTTGCTGGAGAAAATTCTTGACAACGATTTCCATATTCTCAGTGACAGAGGGAGATCGATTTTATCTATAGAGAGGCTGAGTTTTCCCAACAGTGTGAATTGACTTAGAGAGGCCAAGTTTCCAGAGCAAGAAGGAATTTTCTGGAGTGAACGATTTGCACAAGAGAAGTTGAGTTTTCCAGAGAAGGTTGAATTTCTAGAGGAGGCGGAGTTTATTTCCCAGCCAGTGCGAGTTGCCAGAGAGGCTGAGTTAGCTGGGCCACACGTGTGGATCAATTCAGAGAGCCAGAGGAGGGCGAAATTGAAGCAGAGGGTATAAGTTACTTCTAGGAGGTCAGATCGACTAGCAGAAGTGAAGAAAACATTTTTTCGAAGGTTCGCTAATTTATGGCAAACAATTGTAATTATTTTCAGTTACAAAATTGTTGAAGAATAATAAAAATACTCATTCGCAGAACTGGTTTTCCCCACATGTGGGCTTTTTTCTTTGGACATTTGTCCAAAAATATCAATGTTTATTATTTTGTGTGTGTGCAATATTTTCTTAGTTATTGTGATTTAATTTTCTATGAAGTTGCAGTAGTGTTTTATTCAATATTTGCTGCATATAAATTGTTGAAGACATAATTTATTTCAGATAGGTGAATAATAACCAGTAACTGCAATAGTATTAAAAATTTCATACAGTAATACAAAGAAAAATCAAGAAAAGGAAAAAGGAAATAAGAGGGGTGGAAAAACAAAGGCCAGGGTAATTCATGCATCCACGATTTCTCCCTCCTCACATTTGTATGCCCAGAATATGGATTTCCTCAGTATTGCTACCCCTTTGACCATGGCATATGGCTCTGAGACCCCTTTGTCCCCATTCCATTCCATCATTATTCATATACCACCTATTGATTGAAGGATGTACTTGGGACCTGTCTTTCCCCTTAGGGGTTGGGAACACTTAATAGGATTGTCTATTAGCCACTCCTACGGAGGGAGGTAACACTATTATGTGATCAAAGCCCCAAATTTGGAAGGGAAGTCTTGTGTGAAGTGTCAATTTGCCTTTGACTAACAACCTTTGTTCACTTAGATGCATTAATTATTATTGTACCTGATGGTGAAGATGCAACACTGGACATTGTGTGATTGGCAAGTGGTTTTCATCATTTGTTGGGAAACTTAACTAGGGCCCAAGTCCACTAGAGGAGCATTATGACACCCTACAAGTGAAGCGTTAAGAGCCATGGGACTCATACTTCTTGCAGAGCATCATTATACTCCATGGGCACCTACAACACCCCCAACAGTTTGCACTTTTCCCCACATTATTCATGAGATGATGCACTTGGACTAGCGTGCCGTAACCAACTTAGCAATGTATACGTGGTTCGGCCACTGATCCGAGACCTATATGAGGTTTGTATCACCCTTTGAGACATGGGAGGGTTGGCACCATCGTCAGAGCCCTCAACTTTGGAGTAGTATCAGGTTATTCTATCACCATGAGACTCATGAGACCCATTTTATGCCCCAAACACAAAACTGAGGTCCACATGATGATTTGCATGGAGATTTAGGGGCCAACCCCTCATCATGATTTATGGTGCCCTTTGCACTCACTTTGGCACTGGAGGAGCCCAACACATACTCTAGAAGGGCCTATGCATGCATGACGTCAACATTTCGGCCTCTTTTGTGGGTTAATTCTTATGTTTTACATTGGCTATGAGGTTGGCTTGTAACCTCAATAAGCTTTTTCACATTATTTTATGACTTGAGGGGCTTTAGGCTAAAATTAGAGAACATTGGACATGTATAAATTGGAGAGAAATCATTTCATTCTCTCATCATCATCACTTGGAGAATTCAGAACTCTAAAAAGAATTCGCACTTGTTTCCTCATTTGCTATTGAAGTATCTTGGATGCATTTTGATGTGCGGGAGCTATTTTGGATTGTCTTTGGAGCTACTTCTTTGATGAATGGATGGATATACTACATGTTACCTTGTAAGTGCCTATTGTTGAAGATTTTCCTTTTGAAATTGTCTAACGTATGGAATTGTTGCTTCTAGATTATGCTAATTTGTGCCCTAATTTGTTGAAAATTAATTTTGATGGCTATCCAGTTGAGAATTTCATATGTTACTCATTGTATAACCTGTAATGAATGCTCCTAGTGGAAGAATTCTTATAACTCTCCATCAAACTTCATTTATCATTGAGTAGGTAAATGCTAGAATTTTGATGCCTAGGGCATCAAATTTCAGCCTCCTTAGCAACAAATTAGGCTTATCTAGAGCATTGTTGACTCCATATGCCCAAAGGACACGACACTAGTCCAAGTCTTTGGTGATCAATCTTAAACTTTCTTCATATTTTTCTCCTCTCAAATTTAGTCTTTTAAAGGCTAGAGAAAAAAACTAGGGTTAGGAGCGAAATTTTAGGGAGGAGGCTTTTTGGTGGTTTGAGAGCTTAAACATCAAGAGGTAGGTCTTGACTCCATGACCTATCAATTTGGTGGGCATCCACTCAAATTTAATCCATAAAATCTCTTGCAGTAGGTGTTGCTTTAAGACGGAGACCCTAGTTTCTTCTCCCTCATTTTGAGGACTTTCTTGAGGGTTTCATGAACCTTGGATTAGCTGAATATCATTGCATGAAACCCTTTCCCTTGGGCCTTGACCTTGTGAATACATATTACCCTCGAAAAACCTCAAAACCCTAGGTCTTGAGCCTTCCTTTTCTAGGGCTTCTTAGAGAGCGATTTGCTTCTTTGAAGCCTTGTACCTTATATTGGCCTTTCTATTGAATGAGACTTAGTGTGATCATCTTATACCTTATACCTAGAATATCTTTCTTAGGTGATCCTATCCTATTGGGACTCCTCCCATCAATGAAAATACGTAAGAGCAAGAGGTTTTGGCTGAGGTGACATTGGGCCTCTACCCCATTGTTAGAACTTAGTCTAGCTTCTTGCCTTGTAAGGTTTCCCTCTCCAAGGCCTACTAGATTTTGTGGTAACTGTGAAAATTCCTAGATCTAACAATCTCAGGAATCCTATTGTAACCAACTAAATCTACTTCACCTAGATTGTAAATAACATTACAAGCTTATTTCAGATTTCTTCTTGAAACATTCAAGTAAATTACTGAAGCAGCCTACACCAAATTAAATATGATTCTGAAACATAGAAACTGAGCAAGGAAAATAGAAACACATAGGACACCGTTATTTTTGGACAATAGTCCCCGGAAATACCCAATGCGGGAAAACCGGTGCAACAACTCTGATGGTTTTATTATTATGCAGGAGAAAATCTGAGTACAATTCTGGGATGCTCAACTAGAAATCCGATACCAGAGAGAATACTGAACAAAAGACTGGTGAAATGATCTCACCCTGTCACTGGAGAATTGTCACTGATCCTGCTGAACTGGAGGCTCTGTGTCACCCTCTACATGGCCTCTGTGTAGAACTGCGTCACCCTTTGTGTGGCCTCTGCGCAGAACTGCGTCACTCCCAACAGATTTTGCGTCACCCCTCCTGGGTATTATGCTGCCTCTCCTTTGGATCCTCTGTTGGTTGAGAAATCAACCTTCTGCCTCCCGGACTCACACCCTGACTTCTAGCAACTGAATTTTGACTTCCCTTAGTAGGAAACTTGATTTCCCCTCAAGGACTATGGTGCCTCTGTGTTAGCACTGCGTGGGCTAGCGTCAGCGTTCCTTTGGACGTCTTTCTGTTCTCCCTCTGCCTCGTACTCTCCAGAAATTCCTTCTCCTGGATTCTCACTGCCCCTCTGTTGCAAGAAATCTCCTCAATCAATTTTTCCTCCTAAGAACTTCTCATTTCAGAAAAATCGATTTCCTTGATCTCTCAATGTATTTTCCAAATGACCCCCAAGCCCCTTCTTATATCTTCCTGTTGGACAACCAACAACCTAGATTAAATCATAATCAAAGGCTCATATCGTTTTGGCTTGATCCGTGTCTTTTTCTAGAAGTTTCACGCATGATTAGATTAATACCCATTAATATATTAATTTTCCTAAGTTTAGACTTAGGAACCCCATTAAAAATATTAATTATTTTAATAAAATCACTTCTGGGTGGAATTTTCCAAAACACTTTCTAGGTTCTTTGGAATACATGTGCCCAAGCCTCCTTGCAAAATTTGAGGCTTAGAGCACATCCGATGCCACCCCAAATCAACACCCCCTCTTAGCGAAGAATGTGCTCTAGCAATACACTGCTATTGCATACTGCTCTGACTCTGAAGCATTGTCATCTGCCCTGCTGATGTCTAACATGCTGTCCACCAACTACTACGTTGTTGCTACTATTGTACTGCTGCCTTTGACACTACCACTGCCAATGCTACATTTGTATTGCAACTCCCTCTTAAACGTTGCATCTGCTATGCTGCTAGCACTGCCACTGCTAACACTGCATCCGTACTGCAACTCAGTTGCTGAGAGAAGCAACTGAAAACACCTAAAATCAGGACAAGTATCCAATGCATACACCTTGGTGCTGAAAGCCTGGCTGCTGCTAGTCCCACGCTCTCTTCTGAAGCCACTGCGTTGCTGAGGCTCTGCACTGTGCCCCACGCATTACTGCCTCTCTGCTCTGCGCTGCTCACATTCTAGCGCTACTAACTACTGCATCTGTCGAATCAACACTCCATGGCACCAACTGAAAACTCCTCCATCCTGTTACTATTGATCATGGGCTGCCGTAGCAAGGTGATGATCCAAGAGGTGGGATCCTCAAGGATCCGGCCCATCTGTAGCTCTATCGAACTATAGTTCTATATCAGCCCATCTCCCTCCTGGAGGTATCTCGGCTGTCATGGCGAATTCCTCCTATTCGATCTTTGCGGCTGCAACCTTAGGATCGTGCTTCTCATCCTTGTCCTTTTTCTTCAAAGGACACTGGGATGCATAGTGGCCCATCTTGCCACATTTGAAACATTTCACCTTGGAGACGTCCTTCTTTTGTCTCTGTTGCCCCTATTGACCTTTTGATGCAAGGGCTGCGTTATCCTCCTCCTCTACTTTGGGCTTCGACCCACTTCTGCTGTTGCTTCCGTCAAGTTTGACATTGATCAGGTCTCTCCTCAACTCTTCTTGTTTCAGAGTTGTCCACATCTCGTCCCAATTTGGCAATGTTGCTATGCCCGGGATACTCTAGACAAAGACTTGTCATTCATCCGAGACGAAATTTAGAGCCAGTCTCACTAACTTTGAATCCTGAGGTGTGTGCCCCACAAACGACAACTCATCACGGGTCTCCTTCAGTTTCGTGAGGAATGGATCCACATGTTCTCCCTGCTGCATCTGAGCAGATCTCAGCTTCTGCTCTAAGTACATCTTCCGCTGCTCGGAAGATCCCTGATATAATGTGGCCAAGGCATCCCACATTTCCTTAGCAGTCCTTTTGCTAGCAACGTGGAACACCACGTGATCCTTGACTCCATCAAGGATCATCCTCTTGGCCTTTGCCATCTCAGTTCTGTATTTCTTCAGCGGATCTGCATCTGCTGGGACAACTACCACACTATCAACATACGTCTTGAGGGCATGCTCATCTAGAAGGAAAGACATTCTAGCCTTCCAGATGACGTAGTTGGAAGCCCCGCCCAACCTGTCCTGATCCCTCAAGCCACTGGTCGAACAACTCCCTCCTTCTCCCTAATGCATAGCTCCTAGGCTGGCTTACGCACTCCCTGATGGAGCTGGTAAGCTGCTGCTCCTCTGCTGCCCAGTAACTGAGAAATATTGATTTCCTTGGCAAGAAATCACTGAGGAAGTATTCCCTCACTATGCGATTTGCTTCCTCCTTCTAACAACTTTTCTGCTCAACACTCATCTTGCAGAACACTGCGTCCCTCTAGCTCTGTGTGGCTCTATGTAGCTCCCTCTGTCTCGGAAAATTCTCGATTCGGTAGTCTTACCTCTCTGTTGGCTCACTCAGAAAGAGACAACCTCGAAAATATAGCCCTCCTAGATAGAACTGCACAATCCCTTGGGGGATTCGAACTGTTGCTTGCTGCAGCAAGTTGGCCCTTGCTTCAGTGTTAGATCTGCTCTTCCCTATTTCACATCAACAACTGATACCATGTGAAAATTCTTAGATCTAACAATCTCAGGAATCCTACTACAACCAACTGAATCTACTTCACCTAGATTGTAAATAACATTACAAGCTTATTTCAAATTTCTCCTTGAAAAATTGAAGTAAATTACTGAAGCAACCTACACCAAATTAAATATGATTCTGAAACATAGAAACTGAGCAAGGAAAATAGAAACACATAGGACATTGTTATTTTTGGACAATAGTCCCTGGAAAAACCTAATGTGGGAAAACTAGTGCAACAACTCTGAGGGTTTTATTATTATGCAGGAGAAAATCTGAGTACACTTCTAGGATGCTCAACTAGCAATCCGATACCAGAGAGAATACTGAACAAAAGACTGGTGAAATGATCTCACCCTGTCACTGGAGAATCAATGACTGATCCCGCTAACTCAGAGGCTCTGCGTCACCCTCTGCATGGCCTTTGCGCAAAACTGCGTCATTCTCTGCAGATTATGCGTCGCCCCTCCTGGGTATTACGCTACCTCTCCTCTGGATCCTCTATTAGTTGAGAAATCGACCTTCTGCTTCCCAGACTCACACCCTGGCTTCTGACAACTGAATTTCGACTTCCCTTAGTAGTAAATTCTATTTCCCTTCAAGGACTGCGGTGCCTCAGCGTCAGCACTGCGTGGGCCAGCGTCAGCCTTCCTCTGGACGTATTTCTGTTCACCCTCTGCCTCGTACTCTCCAGAAATTCCTTCTTCCAGATTCTCACTGCCCCTCTGCTGCAAGAAATCTCCTCAATCAAGTTTTCCTCCTGAGAACTTCTCACTTCAGAAAAATCAATTTCCTTGATCTCTCAGTGTATTTTCCAAATGACCCTCAAGCCCCTTCTTATATCTTCCTGTTGGACAACCAACGGCCTAGATTAAATCATAATCAAAGGATCAGATCGTTTTTGTTTGATCCGTGTCTTTTTCTAGAAGTTTCACCCATGATTAGATTAATACCCATTAATATTTTAATTTTCTTAAGTTTAGACTTAGGAATCGCATTAAAAATATTAATTATTTTAATAAAATCACTGATGAGTGGAATTTCCCAAAATGCTTTCTGGGTTCTTTGGAATACACGTGCCCAAGCCTCCCGAGTCCCTACAAAATTTGAGGCTTAGAGCACATCCGATGCTACCCCAAATCAACAGTAATAGGGTGCTAATCCCAATGACCAATGACTGCCAACTCAGAAAATGGAGATGGATAACTAGGAGATGTGGAAAGTGGTAAGTATGGACTACCTTGGACATGCTATATCAATTAGTGCTTCCCCAACAATGCCTTTCCTAAACCCTAAAGCCTTAAAGGAAGTCCCATTGGACTAGAGTCAAAGACTAACATCCCAAATGAAGTGTAGGAACAAGAATACACTTGAGATTGGTCAATCATCCAACTTTTTCCATGATCCATATTAATGTGCCCATAACATTAATGAAAGCACATGATTGCAAGAATGGTTAGATTACCTGCCTAGATATGACACACTTTCTTTCGAGAAGAAATGCCAAATGGGAGAGAGATCTGACCGGAGTAATGGGTGGAGAACTCTGGCATAGTGTTATGCACTGACCATCATGGGGCTGCTGGTTGGCTAGCTCTCAAATGAGGAGAAAAAAATTCTCCTAGGGGTTACCCACTTTTGGTGGGTAACAATCACTACTTCCCTTTTTCACTATGGAATTGGTAATGGTTGTAGTGAACCTTTTAGATCTCTATGTTCAATGTTTGCTCTTTTGATATTTCATGCACCTAGCTATATAATCGGCATCATCCTTGTTCATTCTTGGCCAAAAATGCTCACATCCCATTGCTGCAATTGTTTTCTCATAACTAGGATGTTTAACACATGGAACATTATGCATTTGTTTTACTACAACTTTCCTTAATTAATAAGAATTAGGAAGATACACTTAGTATTTATGCATAAGAATGCCATTCTCTTTCAAAATTATATCCTTCATACTTATAATGTCCCTGGCCACTTAGGAGAAATAAGATAGGCTTCGCTAGCCTAAGAAGTTGTCGTAGGCTAAGGCAGGGAAATTTTTTAATAAGGGAACATGATTCGCCTAGGAAACATTATATTTGCCTTAGGGGTAAAAAGGGGCACACATCTTAGGCTAATGAAAAGTCACTATCATTTTATAAAGTGAAAGTCTCCTAAAGTGACTTAATAAAAAATTAAAAAGGTAAAATGGCAACAAAAGTGATGACTTAATGATAAAAAGAGAAAAGTGACGAATTTCTCCTCATTCTTTCACTTGCATTTTGAGAAAAAGAGTTCTTGGAGAGTTTTGGGAGAGAAGCTTAGGGTTTGAAGCTGCCATAGCTAGCTTCGGTGTTGAAACTAGACACACTAGTTGGTTCCAAGAATGAAATCGCTCAAATTTTACCATTGAGATACCACAGAGCAAAAGATTTGCAAAAGGTATCGAGGTAAAGAGATTTTATCAGTTGATTTTATCTTCTGATTTTGTGTTTTTTGTATATCATCTTTCAGGTGGATGTCCAAGCCAAATTTGAGATCCTTTATGAGGATCTATCTCTGCCCTATATCATGGACGAGTTTTTGGAAGAGGGGATTGAGTTCAGAGGTCAAGTTCTCTGATGGAAGGGACGTGTTTTCCCTTCTTCTCTTGCTAAATGAGTTTATCTTCTTGAGGGAATGAGTTAATATTGTCTAGCTGGACCGAGTTTCTCTCTATTCATGGGAGTTAGGGTTATCTTCTCTTACTGCTGGCTAACATCCCTTTTTGCTGGTACGTACCTGAATTTATAAGGGCAAAATTTCCCTGGTTGTTCGAGTCCCCTATCATATCACTGTCTGGAGCTGTGTTCTTGTGGAAATTTCTGAATCTACACATCAGAAATCCTACTGCAATCACTGGTTTATCATCTCCTACTTGTTTTTACATTCAACAAGTTATTTAATTACTTAAACAATGATGAAAACACTATTGTAGACTACACATAGATACAGATCATGAATGAGGGACACCGTTATTTTTGGACCAATGTCCCCGAAAAATCCTAATGTAGGAAAACCGGTGCAGCATATAGAGGGTTTGTATTATTAAGCAAGCTGAATCTGAGTACAATAGGTTGCCTCTCACGCCAGCTAACCTTTCAGAGATATTACAGTAGCAAGAAATACATACGAGGGTTTACCTCGTTCTCCAAGTCTCAACTGATACACTGAATGGCTGACACTGGCAAGCACTGCGAAAATCCCAGTACAATCTGCATTGTGTGGGCCAGCATCTTGCCTCTGGGAGACTGCGTCACTTCTCTGCTAGATCGATTTTCTCTCAGAAGCTTCGACTTCAACCCTCCTAGCTCAAAACATCGAACTCCCAGCAAAATCTCGAACTTCCACTGATTATCTCGCACTACCACTGCAAGAACCCTCTTGGCATGCGTCAGCACTGCGTGAGCCCCTTTTTGGGTTGCTTAGGCCTCTGCACTGCCTCTCTGATGCTACTGCTGCCTCTTTGCCTGGTACTCATCTCGAAAATCCCTTCCCCCCAACTCTCTGCTACTGCCCCTCTCACTGCAACAGATCACTTGTTCGATTTTCTCAGCAAACCTCGCCCCTGAAAAATCAAACTGATTGATCTCTCAAGTGTATCTCCAATTGACCCTCAAGCCTCCTCTTATACTTTTTCCGTTGATGAATCAATGGTCGAGATTAAGTCCCTAATCAACGGCTAAGATTAAAACAGACTTGATCCTCATCACTTAGAAGTTTCTCACCCATATTCTTATTAATACCCATTAATATTTTTATTTTCCTAAGTTTAGACTTAGGAACCCATT
>APFE031595787.1:27595-66218 GCA_000404065.3 Pinus taeda | reverse complement strand
CATGATTGGTACCGAAAACAAGACATTGCAAGTGGACAAGCTTGCAAATAAGCCAAAGAGGTGGGCTCCTCTCTAACATGCCGACCACCTTTACCACCCTTGTGATGCCTCCTAGGCACTTCTTCCTCCGGTGTTGAATCACTGTCATAACTCTGCTCATAATCTGATTCGGTTTCTGACATGGTTTTGAAGACCGGATGGCTGAAATGTATATGTTGACTATGTACACAATTGATTGCTGTTTGGCTTTTTCAAATGCTGTTACCAAGGGGACATAAAGACAAGGGAATTGTTAGGGAAAGGGAAACATGAGGGGATTAGGGGAAATGAAAATAACGAGGAATTTAAGGAAGGGAAAGGACATAGGAAATTATGATATTGTAGGGTTTTGGGGTGAAGTAAGTTTTGGGATTAAGTAGGGTTTGGGATTTTGTGAAGGGATATTATGGAATTTTATGGGAAATTTGAAGAGGAATGCTGGTGAATATGGGTGAAAAAAGGAGGATCAAAATGGGAAAACCTTAGGCAGCATATCATTTTGAAACCCTAGCAAACTTGGTCTTTAAATTTGCACACCAACTTAGGGTTTTTTGATTTTAATTTTCATGGCATATTTGTCATATTTATTTCACATTCATCTTGCAAAAAACAAAACAACCATGGAAAAGGAGCTTGCTTGTATTTTGCTTGAGCTAAGAGAGGTTTTGTGTGCTTGCTGGCAAGTTACAGGGCGAAAAACCCAACGCGTAGCGCGCCTTGCCCAACGCGTAGCGCCCCTTCAACGCGTAGCGCCCTTGTAAAATTACATTGCGAAAACCTTCTTGACGCGTAGCACGCCCCTCCTGACGCGTAGAGCGCTACCAAAACTGCCCACTTTGCTCAAGAACTCATAAAATTGCCTTTGCAAGGTTTCACTTAGCTTGTGAGAGGCAAATGAGTTGCAAATGAAGAATGATGTGCTTTTATAGGCTTCTTTTAAATTTTCATTTGCGCAAAACCCACTTTATAATGTTTTGAGTGTTGACACTTTTTGAATTTAATTGGCTCTGACTTTTGGTTTCTTTTCTTTGAAAAATTGGTTGAAATGATGATTTATTTTGAAAATTTTTGCAGGGATAGCTTCTAAGTTGCTTTGGCAAAGGAGACCAAGGCTGCACTTTGACATTTGGAGAGTTTGAAAATTTGAGAATTTTTACAAAAAAATGAGAAAATGACCTTTGTTTTTCAAAAACAGAGTTTTGAAAACAAGGTGGAAATTTAGCTGTACAATAGTGAGAATTGTTGAAATGATGCTTTATGAAGGACATCCCTCCGGCCTGTTGGTCCTTTATGACCTCTCAAGACAAAAATGGACTCAACCCTAGACCTAAGACCTGGAAATTTAAAACAAGACAAATGACTCTTTGAAGACTTTATTCACTCAAACAAACCTGAACCAGCAGTGCCAAACAGGAGGGGATAAAAGACACAAGCTCCTCCAACAGAGTTATGGCATGCCTAACGGAATGAAACATGATCACACTGATGGGACACCTAATTATGAAATGCAAAGAGCTTTGATCTCTGGTGGAGGGCTACTAGACCGACTCTAACAATGTGTTTTTTGTAGATGCCGTGAAAGATGAGCAAGAGTTTCTTTGTTGATGTGCACCATGTCTTCATCACTGGAGATGATCAAACTGTGAAGAATGTTTAACAATTGAATATGTTATCTGAACTTGCTCACTTGAAATCAGGCTCTCTTGTCGTAGATTTCGTGCTTTGAACTGTTTCACTTGATTTTGTTACTTGCATGACAAGCTCGCTTACTATGGGACTTGAATGGGACGCTTGCTTGATTTGTTGCTTATTGCACTTGCTGGGAACACTTTCTAGAGTTGTAAAAATTTCTTGCTTAAACTCTGGAATTCACGCTCGCTTGATGTCGATCATGTTTGCATGAATGCTCACTTTCCTTACTTGATGACTTCACACTCACTTGAAGGAATAGCCACGCTCGCTTGATGTCGATCTCAACTTGCTTGATTGGTGTTAAAGTTGAACTTGTTTGGTTGCTTTGATGGTTGTTGCAATGAACTTCACTCTAGCTCGCTTGAAAGTTTGAACTTTGTATTGTTTTGACGAAAATTGCTTGAATGAGTTCTCACGCTCGCTTGCAGGAGATGTGTACTTGTTGTTTGTTTCATTTAGAGTTAAAACTCGTGGACTCACTTGATTCTTCTTAAAGGAAGGGTGTCGAACACTGTAAAAAATGCACCCAAAAAATGCTTAATGATTTAATGACTCACTACAATGAATTCAATTTGACTCAATTCAAGACTTGGGTGTCGGTTTCAACCGAAAATGCACCCTTACAATGCAATGTAATTTGAGTTTGATTACAAGTTCAATAATGTTGACGTAGAATGTGCTCTGAAATGTTGAAGTTTACAGATTCATTAACTTAACTGTAGTGATGTAGACTTTGCTTTGAAATGATGGAGTTTGCAGATTTATGAACTTGATTGTATTGAGTGAATTTAATTGTTGAGGTAGAATGTTGATGTTGAAAACTTTGATTAGTTGTTGTATGTGTTGAGCTTAATTATCCTTCCTTGAAGCTATTTTGTTACAGGTGTTGTGCTTGCTTGCATTGAACTTTATGTGTGTTAAATGAGATCATTTATGTGTCAAAAATAGACACAAATAAAAAAGCAACAACATGAAGCACGCACCATCATCAACACACTCTTCGTGCACCTAAGATCCCCTTATTCAATTTCGGGCGGATCTAGGACACAATCACCACAAAAATGATATCTTTATTAAACTTTGGAGTACATAATCGCTTAGCTTCACAACATCTTCATGGAATTAGAGTTCTAGAACTTTTTGAAAAAAAAATGTCTTAAAAAACTGACTCAACCTTCTAAAAATAAAATATTCACTTATCTCTCCAAATACAAAATACTTATAACTCCAAAAATTACAAAATATACTCCTTATTTCTTCTTTACAAATAAATAATTTTATCCACTCCTTATCTCTCCTGAAAATCACTCATTTAAAAAATATACCTTTGTTATTCCACTCACTTATCACTTAAAAAAACAATTTAAAAAGCATTCCTTATCTCTCCATTAAAATAATTTATGATCACTCTTTAAAAAGTGCCTTTACATACTTCCCATTAAAATAATTATTAAAAATTTATGAAATCACTTGAATTCACTTTGCTTATGTATGTAAAAGTGTATGCGCCATTCCCTTTACGCATATAAAAATTTAAGGAGTGCTAACCATACATGTCTTTTCAAAAGATTCTCCACGGTAAGGCTACTTTCACAATGCTAAATCACTCATCTGTAAATCGATTTACTTTTTCAACATAGTGAGAGTGTTTACCTTTTAATTGTTTTGTCTTCTATATGGACCGTCTATTCGCCTTTTTAAGTCACTTTGAATCTGAGATTGCACGTGGAAACTTTGGTCTTCATTTGTGTAGGCAACTATTAATAACAACATGTTTTCTAGGTTGAGATCTCGGTAGAATCTTTGTTTCTTAACTGCACTTAGCTCAGAAGTGAGCAAAAATGGCTCAATAGTTGGTCAGGTTGCCTCTCTTTGGCCTTCTATTGTCAAAGAGTAGCAGATGAAGAAATTTCATGTCCGAGTAGCGCCACTGGAAAATAAACATCAAATTCTTTTCTGATCTAAGAAAATGCCTTGAACAGAAACTGCAATATGGAAAAGAATGCAACTTATTTGAATTGCCCAACGCTTCGACTTGACTTGACCTCCTCTCTGGCTGCCTCAAATTTTCTCTAGCATCCTTCAATCGGATCTTAAATACATGCAGATTCCAAAGCCTTCTGCAAGCTGCAAGTTCCAAGGCCTTATGAAAGCTCCTTCACGTTGATTCACTGGTCTCCCAAGCTGGTTCAACACTCAAAACAATTCTTCTGCCACACCACAATTCCGCTGCGCTAAAACTAATATGTAGAAGACTCCAAAAACATTCATCAGTGTCCACGTGGATTCGAACCTTCGCTTCTGCTATGAAGCGAAATCTGATGTGTAGACTGAAGCGCAAAATATTGTAATCCCTGTAGTAAGATTTTCTGTGGAGCAAATTATATGGTGTGATTTTTATGAAACGAATTTGGTAGAGTGGCTTCAAGTGCAAAAGACGCAACAACATTTAGATCTATCACCGGCATCACTGAAATGATGGACTAGACAACAATTTTAAAATTCTTGTATTTTTAGTCGTTGTGGGTTTCGGTAGACTGTGTTACCATTACAGGATGGTAAAACAAAGGTTTACAACATCAAACAATTATATCTTCAATCACCAATCAAAAGAATTCTTCTTTTTCCAACTACAGGCTTTGGTCCAAAATGACTTAACCAAAACTATGAAGAATTCACCCTCTGCATAATAAATCCTCTTACATAAAAATGCATGTTCCAAGATTTCAATACACTTTAGCATGGTGAAAATCCACATCACTTAATCGGAATAAAAATTCACATAACCTTATTGAAATTTCATTAACACCAACATTGTGTTATCCTCCATGAAATAACAATAAACATGATGATTTACCTTCTGCGCTCATAGCACATTATTGTTGCTCTCTTTAGTTTCAAATCTCCACCATCTTCAGACAATAATGCTCCTACCACAGGCTTTGTGTCAATACAATTCTCTTCACGCAATCTCTTTCCATTGTCTCAGCATACATTACGAACAAACTCACACAGATGCGGCGAAGTGTTCAGCCATAGCACGTCGTTGGATTTTACCGCTGGCTATTTTAGGGAGCGAGTCTGTCACAAAAAACCCTCTTGGGAATCTTGAAGGTAGCTAAATTCTTCCTGCAATTTCCAAATCGATATATATGCAGATTCAAACAAAATGTAGAACATAAATCTTTTTTCTCTAATACCACATATTTAAAAATGAAATTAACTCAGACAAATATATAAAGCACACATAATAAACGAGACACAAAATGTTGGAGGAAAAGGCTTCAGCCTCAGGTATTTTGTCTCACATTTTCATTCCATTAAATAATTGAATATAGTGTTACAAATAAATAGGTGAGAGACAATGTTCTTAAGATAGTGCGTGCTATCTTAGACACTTTTGGTTGAGATAATTTCTCCTTTGGTTGAGATAATTTCTCACCAGACACACACCAATATAGGAGTTATCTAAACTAACTCCTATCTTAGAGGAACAACCCAAGAGTTAGGTACAAATTCCTAACTTGGAATATTTAATTAATTAATTAATTTTTGGATTTATTATTTTTTTATGAGAGAGGCTAACAGCATGGGGGTGATTAGCTGAAAGAAATATTTGGTTCAACACAATCTATGGTTGGGTGGTACGTGGAAGTCCCTGGCTTGGTTGGATTTTGCATATGGTTAATAAGAGCTAAGTTCCTCTTGTCTGTATGAGTAAATGTACTTGTTATTACATGACTTTAATGGTTTTTCTATCATTGTTGATTATCTAGTAATATGCTGGTTATAAGCAGGGTTTTATGATAGATTTAAGTATGGATCTTATCACCTTTTAATTGATGAATGACTGGTTAATGAATGCATGACCTAATTGGTATCATGGAAGCTATTGTGAGATGGCATTAGTACTTCTTGGTAAACTTCATATAAGTTTTAAATCTCTATGTTTAGATATGCATTCATGACCTGTAGGTTGCACGTTCTCAATGTGTTTGAAAAAATGATTGTCATGGTTAGATCGGGTTTGGTTGAGTCCTTGAGAAAGTTTTGTGCTAGAGGCTTTGTCTCTATGTTATTTATCATTTATGGAAGTTTCATTAAGTTTTGGGTAGAGGTATGGATCCTAGCCCTGAAAAAAGTGGCTTAAATATTGTGGTTGTTGGCATAGGACTGCATGAAAAAGACTATAGTTGCTAAGACGCATGCTTGTGGGAGCGACTGGAGAGTTACATTCACTTGGAGGCCTTGTCATGGGAGCTACTAGGGGTCTAGCTCACTGAAAAGGAAAGTTATCTTAGGGTTTGGACACCTAGAATGGTTGGTTAGTTCCTGGGGGCCCTGTAGTACCTAAGGGAAGTCAGTAAGGTCTGTTTATGTCAACTCCATTTCCTTAAGGTCATCTAGGAGCTTGAGTCATGTCATAGTAACCTCTCAGCTCATGTTTACCCTTGTTAAGCCAATGAAAGTGGGTAGATATGAGAGGATGCACATTATAGAGTGGCATCAAAGCTTGGTTCAAATACTTGGACTAGATGGGCTAGATGCATGTGGTTATGCATGCATTGTCATGGTTATGGTTTTCATGCATGAGGTCATGGTATACAATTGTTATTGTCATGCATGATGTTGATATATTGATTTGATTATGATAATGTATATATTAGCATGATACATGCTAATGTGAACCAATTTTGCAGCTGAGATAAGCCTCCCCTGAACGTCATTGAGGTACGATTTTGGTTATGGTATTTATTGGGTTTAACTGACATGGTATACTTGCAGGAAGAAGAGAATCAAAGATGATGAGAAACATGGTAGACTACATTTCATTTGACTCTCCTTACAGATCAATTAGGCAGCAAGGAGATGGGTATTCTCCTAATATAGCAGACACATTGAGTAGTTTGAGGGAAGAGATCAGAAGTTCCAAGGCCGACAATGATAGGTTGGTTGAGGCTCATGAAAGACTTGCAAGGGCTCAGGAAAAACAATCAGAGGTCAATGTGTTCATCCTTCATAGTTTTCCAGACTTTCATAAATAGGGATAACTAAGGATTAGTCAAGAACATGAAGAAAAGACTAATGGAGCCTATGGTAGCAGATCTCGGTCAAGATACAAGTTAGATAGAGGGGACACAATCAAAGGTGGAAGATCATTGGATAAACTTGAAAGGAGGATTGACATGTATGGGTACCACTCTAGTTCCTCATCTAGGAGACATTATCACATTCGTCACTACCATCATCCTTATAGGAGGAGTGAGTACTTGCTCGAGGAGTTCAATAAAGTCAAGCCACCTACATTTTATGGAGAGATGAAGAAGTTAGAAGATATATAGATATGGTTTCTTGGGATGAATAAATTCTTCAGATTTCATAACTATTCAGGGAACATGAAATCCAAGATAGCCACCTTTAGTCCGAAAGGGAAAGCAAATATCTGGTAGGAAGATGTGAAGAATGTCAAGGGAATTCGGGAATAAGAGTTGATTTGGGATGAGTTTGAGAGACTCTTCAAGAAGAAGTACCTGTCTGAGAGGTATTATGATGAAAGAGATAAGGCATTTTATGAGCTGCAGATGGGTTCTATGACAAATGACGAGTATACTAGCAAGTTCCTAGAGTTTTTTGAGGTATGTGCTTTACCTCAAGGATGAGAAAGAAACAATTCGAAGGTTCATCAGTGGGTTGCCAACACAATATAGAGACTAGATTGAGTTCGATGAGCCATGATTGTTGGAGGAAGACATTAGGAAACTGAAGCATCATTATGAGAAGTCAAAGTGTAAAGATGAGACTAAGCATGATTTGAAGGGGAATGAGAAAGTTAAAGGGAAGTGGCCACCGAAGTGGGGAAGAACTTAGGATGCAGTTGAGAAAGAAAATCTTGTTCCTTGTAAGAAGTTTAATTCAGTTGAGAAGGGACATGGGTAACAATAGAATAAAGGTGATGGTAGAGGACCATTGTAGTGTTGGATATGCAGAAAGAATTATCGAAAGAAGGATTTTCCATTGTACTAGGGTTTGAAGCCTCATATCTATAATGCTTAGGAGGCACACACAGTTGGGGATGTTGGTCATAAAATGCCTAAGATTTATGCAGTTGTGGACAAAAAGCAGGCAGATCACTAGGCATCCATTATTGACATGGAAGGTAAGTTCTATGGTCAAGTTGTTTCTATTTTTATTTACCCTAGATCTAATTATAATTATGTTAATCTTGACCTGATGGATAAGCATGGTTTGAGAAAATAAGTGCATGCAGAGTCTTGGTTGGTGCAGTTGGCTATAGGTGATAAGAAGAGAGTTCATCACTGGGTAAGATCTTGCACATTTGAGTTGAATGTTATGCCTACATCAACACATCTGAATGTACTTCCATTGGGGTCATATAGTATGATTTTGAGTATGGATTGGATGTACCTACATAGGAAAAAATTAAATTTCTACGATAAGACTATTGAGTGCCTAGATGATAATGGAGAAAAATAATATTGCAGGGAAAGAAGAAGCATAAATCAGTGAGGATGGTCACAACTATGTAGGATAAGCGTAGTCATAGGAAAGGGTGTGTACTATTTGCAGTTCATATTTCTAGTGACAAGGGTAGGGATGTTGAGGATGTTGAAATATTCGAGAGGAACCCTATATTATAACAATATCAATATGTGTTTCCAGCACATATTTCAGAGTTTCCTTCTCATAGGGAAGTGGACTTTTCTATTGAGTTGGTACCAGGGGCAGCACCAGCATCGAAGGAACCTTACAAAATGAGTACTCCAGAGATAATTGAATTGAAGTTGTAGTTGAAGGAAATGCTTGACAAGGCGCACATTAGGCCAAGTGTATCACCTTGGGGTGCACTAGTGTTGTTTCTTAAGAAGAAGGATGGTACTTTCAGGTTATGTATTGATTACAGGAAGCAGAACAAGGTAACCATCAAGAACATGTATCTTTTCCCGAGGATTGATGGTTTGTTTGACCAGCTGAAGGGAGCAACAATGTTCTCAAAGATTTATGAGATCAAGATACCATCAGGTATGCATTAAATAAGAGGACATATACAAGACTTCTTATTGGACCAGGTATGGGCATTATGAGTTTGTTGTAGTTCCTTTTTGTGGAAATTAATGTGTAGAATCAATATTTCTCTTGAAATTTACTAAATTACAAGACTTGAATCTACTCTACTCATCTGCGGAAGTCATTCACCATCTAAAACAAGAATCATTAACATGCAAAAGGAAGCATCACACATGCAGAGAGATTTATCTAGGGGAAAGAAACTACTCAAAACACATTACTAATGTATTGCATTAATCATAGAATAGAGAAGAAATACAATGCTTTCTCAAGCTTGAGCACACCCTACAAGTGTATAGTATATCCCTTTGCTTGACCGACTGAATTTGGCCCAACACTTAGCCAATTTCAAGTCTTTCCAAGCTCCTATTTCCTTTCATTGTTCCCTTGGGAAATTGCCCCTATTTTTTTAGGAATTTCACACCAAGGAATTGTGCAATAGCCTTAGGTAAATCTCTGACTGCATGCATCACCTATACACATGGGAATATGTTACAACTGATAGTACATTTCCTTGGAATCTCCATCTCAACTGGGTAACTTGAATGCTCTGCACGCAACAATTATTTTCACCGATTGATTAGTTAGCTAGTTGATCACGAAGTGTGGTTGAAGTTACACATCCACAACTTGACCTCCACTAGTTCTTCTAATAGTTAGAACTAATTAAATAGAAAATAACTCAAATTAACTTAAATATATTGCCACAAATTTGAAATCAATCATGTAGAACTGAACTCGAGTGTCTCCAACTCGAATTTACTGAGTTAACTGACTGACATAAGGCATGTCATCTAAATTAACTACCTCCAAGTATTCTACTGAAATATAAATTCGAATTTTAATCTAGTTTGACCAAGGCAAAGTCAAAATTATATTTTCTTGCTGCATTTAGAAAGTCCCTCTCAGCAAGAAAGGGATTATTAAATACCACAATCCTGCGTCTATGGAATTATTGTAGTGGCTACAACCACCCTCCAAAATTTTGGCCTGCACCTAATTTCAGAGCCTCCCTTGAGAGTTTCACTTGATGACTGAACACACTCAAGTTCACTCCATGAGCTCATGTGAGTTTTCGCATCCGCCTTGCTTGTTCATTTCACCCAATTTTTTGCATGTTGATGTCAAAGTCATGCTTGCGACCATGTTCTGGTCATGCTAAAAGTCTTCGCTTCGTGTGTACTTGTTGTGTTCGCTATGAAAACATCTGTTGCACTCACACGCGGAGTCACATTCATTGTCGCGCAAGCGTCGTCACGATCAACCAACGATCAATCAAAAGTTTCGCGCTTTTCGCTTGTACCTTCGGTCAGTCATGTTGAGCATGTGTGTCTGGATGGTTTGAGTCATCTCGTCGTTGAGTCATGTAAGTGTGTGTTTGCAAGATCACATATGCATCTTTCACTCATTCACACACTTAGTCATTTTTGTTGAAGTTCTGACGACCAGACTCCCCTTTGACAACCAGACCATCACCCAACCATCGACTCGATCAACTGTCACCCAGAACAGTGCAGAAGCACCAAGCAAGTCATTTCAAGCTGTGCTGCCTGCAAGCAAATAAATTCACCTTCATGCTGGTCAAGTAGAGAGTTTGACCCAGCAACCACCTCGGGACTCACTCCCCTAAAAAATTGTGCAGAAGCTGCAAACCTTGCCCACTCCACTGATTGACGAAATTGCGCAGACAAGCCAGATAGAAATCCAGTGCCCATCCCTATCTCCCTCAGAAAATTTTGTAGTTTTTCCATCCAGGCCTGTCGATAGTCGACCATCTGCTCACCTAGAAATTTGCGTAGCTTTCATGAGCAATATCTCTACTGCCCAGTAGTCTTCTTAGCTCAAAAAATGCACATAGGTGATTAATGGACCAACCTCCCAGCATCAATGCAGTTTTTCGCACCAGCATCTCCCGACACTAGATTACTAGTTCCCTCCAGGAATTGTGCGGTTTTTGCTGCCAAGCTCAAACAACTAACTGCCAGTTCCACTTAGGAATTGCGTAGTTTTTGCTGCCAGTGACCCAACAGTAGTTGTTAGTTCCCTCTAGGAATTGTGCAGTTTTGGCTGCCAAGCTCCCAATGCCCATTCGTTTTGGAAACTGCATAGATTTTGCTTGCCCAACCTTCCCGTAGCCCAGACTGTTCCCCTAAAAAACTGCGCAGTTTTGTCCTCCAGCTGAGCCACACCTCACTGACAGTCACTGTCGATCCGGATTGCCCATCTTCATCACCCAATGACTCGTGCGCAATTTTCATCAGCAATTCCTGGAGCTTCCATCCCGCCTCACAACCTTGTTGTCTCTCCTGGTCACTTGAATCCAAAATGATCGTGTATAATGGTAGACTAGGAGGTTTTTGGATTTGATGTTGTCTCGTCATGAGTGACTGCAGGAATAGGTACAAAAACAAACATGGTGGGACGATGAATGGGATGAACGAAGAAAGCACATGCAGAAGGACGAGTTCAGCAACAAACAAACAAACGATGCATGCAAAGGGATGTGCTCGCGAATGGAAGATCATGCAAAGATGTGTTCGTGGATGGATGAATGAGCAAACATGCAAGATGTGCTCACAGATGGATGAATGGACGAGCGAACAAACAAACAGACAAACATGCACCTTTTGTGAACAGACGAACCTGTCAAGCCTTCCAACATACAGGCAAGGAGCAATGTGCAAAAGCAACATCAAGTGAACCAATGACCATCGAAGACTCTGCGCACTTTTCCATGCGGAGGTGAAGTTGTGACACACCATGAGGACATCCATCACCTAACAACACTGCTGCTCGACATGCACACCAACAACAACACGAATGTACCATCACTATCATGTCAAGTCATGTCATGAGGTTTGTCGTCCACATCTATACTATGGGCCATACTATCGATTAATGTAATGTAACGTGGAAGTCCAAGAGACCCACTTGTTGTACAAAGAGTCATGTAAAGTAGAAAAGTCATGGAAGTCAAATAGTCATGAGGGTAGTCGAACAACCACAAGGGTTAGTTTCAACCTTGGCTATAAATACCCCCTCATTTGTACATGGGAAAGGAATTTTCACCCCAGCTCCTCCAACATAGCCTTGAGAGTCTGTAATCTTTTCTTTGAGGAGTAAGTAGTGGCTCCAACGCTCCGCATGCAGGGTTAGTGATGTATGGTGTAAAGATGTGTCTTGGAACTTTCGTTTAATTTAGAAGCTTGCTAATAGGCCAACACATTTTCACACATGTATTGTAACTATTGCAAGACTACTCTTTAACACTTGTAAAGCATGTTGATTTAACCTGTGTTTAACACTTGAACTAATTCACTTGTTGTAATACACATATGTTAATGAAAATGTGTTGTATATGCTGTTAATGCTGTCTCGCTCGTGTAGACTACTTTCCCAGACATCAGATAGACCTTTCACATAAAACTTGCGATAACAACTGTTGCACTCACGCAGACTAAGTCGCTAAGCGTTATACGTGTTATCTTCCCTTGTGTGTTGTGATTGCCGCATTCGTGTGAACTGCTCTGCCAGAAGCTATGCACGTCCTATTGTGTTGTGTGTTCCTAGCAGAGTTGGGACTTCTCCCAACTGACTTAGGACTTCTTTCAACTGACTTGGGACTCACTCCCAACCTCTCCCTCTATAGTGAAAGAACCATTGACACAGGTGACACTTACAATCACCAAGCACACGAACCTCACTTCTCAAAGATAAAGCAGACCACTCTCTTCTGTTGACAAGCAAGAGTTGAGGCAAATATTTAAGATAATGGAAACTGGGCCATCATACCGGATGGGACTCCCATACCAAACGGTGTGAGGTCTAGTTGGGACTTCATACCAGGGTGATCCCCTGAATGTTTGGTGGGACCAACACAATCAAAATTTTTGGCGCTAGAAGGAGGGCAACCAGTTGTATATGGTTGAACATTCTCTCACACTCATTCATCAACCATCTAGTCAAGGAAGTAACTCGCACTCCCTCTCACCTACGCACGACTCTGCAGTTGGTTACTCCTCACCTCCCAGGATTGAACACGAGATTTTGTATCATCAACTTCGCTGCGTCCATCCCATTACTCACCAGTTCGCGAAAGTAGTCAGACTCATTCTAGGAATTCAACATCTTCCATATGCATCAAGAAAGCCAAAAGCCACTCCTACAAGAGTTGTTGTATCATCGATGGAAGAAGAAATCCTTGTCACACTTGAAGGTCTGGCAGAAGATATCAAAGATGAATAGGAACCTTCGGTCTTTCGGCAAGGCGAACAAGACACTCTGGTAATCTTGGGATCAAACTCTGGTACAGGAGGCGGAAGGGAAGGTAGTGGAGGAGGTGGAGGCGGAGACGAACCAATGGACTCAGAGTTGGAACCATCAGATTCTGAAAGAGAGGAGGAGGATGAAGAATAATAAGAGATGGCTAACCCAAATCTGGAATGGATGACTCAGGGACCATTGACTCTCCTGGGTTTCTTGCACAAGATGCCGAAGCGAGCGGAGAGAATGAACATCAAGTTTAAACCTGACAACATGGTGAAGGAAGAAGATCACTTGGACAACTTCTACCTGTAGCTGCATACCCTTGAGGTACGGTATGGAAACATAGCATGTAGATTGTTTCCATGTACCTTGGACGGTCGTGTAGCTGCATAGTGTCATAACCTTCCACCGAATTCCATACAGAACTGGGGTGCAATCAAATGCTTGTTCCTTGAAAAGTTTGCTGATGACAAGACCCCAGCCATGCTACTCAAAGAATTGGGAAGCCTGAAGATGGAGGGAAAAGAAAAAGTAAAAGACTTCAATCAGAGGTTTACACACATATTGAACAAGTTCACAATGGACACTAAACCTCATGACTCCATTATTGTTGATTACTACAAGTCCACACTGCCGACCAACATTGCGTAGTTCGTCAAACGAGCTGCGAAACAAACACTTTTGGAAAACTACGAAGAGGCTATTGCTGTTGAGAAATACCTGCGTGAAATTGGAGTCATCAAGGATGATGAATTAGCAAAGGAATCCAAATATGCGAGCAAGAATTCCCAAGTGATGGCGAGCAAGGGTAGAGACAAGGAAGCAAATGATATTGAAATACTCACTCGCCTCGTCGAGAACTTGAAAAAAGAAGTGTCTGAGCTTAAAAAACAGAAAACATACACATTTGCAAGCATCCATCTACCCAGACAGAGATAGGGAAGCAGCTCATCAGACAACAACTGGTTCGCTTAAAAAACTGCGTAGATCTCTGTGTTCAATGTCGAACATGTTGGAAATACTGAGAGGGGGGTGAATCAATATTTCTTTTTAAACTATTATTTTACCAGTTAAAACATTTACATTCAGAACACAAGATGAAAAATGAGAATAAATGCTTTTATTAATATCATCTTTGCAGTAAAATAGATACAATATATATATATATATATAGTTCCAGTCTGTTGCCAAGCACCAACTTGGACTTTTGTGAGGCTCCAACCTCCAGAGCACCAACTCTGTTTTGTCAAGGAACCAACCTTGGACTTAGGAGCACCAACTCCTAGGACACCAATCCTTCTAGTTCCTGAGGCACTAATCCCAAGGACTTAGGAGCACCAACTCCCAAGGACTCCAATCCTTCCAACTTCTAAGGCACCAACCCCAAGGGCTTCGACCCAATCTTGTCAAGGCATGTTTGATGGTAATGTTCTGTTGTCAGAACTCTTCTTTACTGAGTTCTATCTATTTACAACTTCACTGTAGTCTCCATGCTAATAAATGGAAACCAATCTTCTTACGAAGGAGTCTTTACAACTCTTCATACTGTTCACACAGAGTCTGCAATAGCCTTCATGATCTCTGATAATGTATCCACATAGCTTTAGTGAGTCTACTATTAGATGCACTAAGCTCTGCACAAGAACCAACTTTCTGTTCAAGCATCTGTTCTAACTGTCATAGTAAATGCTTTAGCATGATTGCTTCTCCTGCTAGCTACTTCTCCCTTCAAACAATTTTAGATAAAACTTTATTTATTACATCACAAAATAGTTCTTCAGACTAGTCGACCATCACACCAACCAGCACGAATAGTTCTTCAGACTAGTCGAACCTTTGCAATTCGCGCTGGTTGGTGTGAATTTTAAGTATATGCCATAGAGTCATCAAATCCCTTCACCACCACTATCGATTGATCGAGAACACAACTATCAACGATTATGGGGCATAGTAAAAAGATGATCGGAACTTACACACCCACTTGTCCCAACCTCCACTCAACCTAGCATGCAAGCAACGTTCCTCTTAATTGATAGAAGACCAAGTGGTGCATACCATTATCACAATTGGATTTTATGGTGAATTTTCCATTATAAGTCACATAAGTAGAAATAATGAGTATACTTGGCGCACTCACTTTTGTCATGCTCAATGAGCATAGCCTTGTGCTATATACAATAATTTGAAACCATAAAATGCAACTTATTCCATAACTAAGATAGTGCAATGACAATGAGATTAGTCATGAACATGGCACTCTCAGTTTAATGCAGACAATAATCCCAAATCTATCCACTGTATGGTCACGACCATGTCACTATGAGATTTAACAGAGACAACAAACACAAACTTGGTCACCTTTGATTGCAATAGACGGTGAATTCAAACATAAATCAACAAATTTGTGGTGTGTTTCAGCTGTGGAGTCAACCCATGAAAAAGCTCAATTGAATCCAGCAGAAAAGGTCACAGGAGTAGATATAGTATAGGAATAAGGTAGGGACGCAGGAGTAGAGACATCACAGGAAGAAGGTAGGGACAAAAATTTGGTCAAGCTCTGAAATAGACAGTGAAATCTCCATCAATCTATTTAGAGAGGTTCGTCCTTGGAATACACATAAATAACATTTTTGAAATATTCATACCTCTACGTTATTATTAGAAAGATCGAGCTTGAAAAGTGTAGATACAATTTTTGTATTGCATCTGGATGTTGTCAAGGAAAAGTCTACTAAGGTTGAGCTTCAAAGAGGCATTTTTTTGCAGATGCATCCAAGATAGAAGCGAATGGGAAAATATAGAGGAAAAAACTTAGAAGGAAGTTCGCAAAGGCATAGAAGATAGTTGATCATGCCTAGCAACATCAGTGGTAGAGTTCCTAGACACAGAGGAAAGCTGACAGCTTCCTTTGCTTAGCCAGATTCACTAGATTGATATCAAGTGGCTTAATTTCTCTTAGTACAGGTAATATTAAACTAGTAGCAAGAGTTGAAGCTCAAAATATATGCAATTATATGTTACTATTGATGTTATCTCATTGTGAAAGCTCTAAGCCTCTTCACCAAGAGGGTGAAATCAAAAACTCGGGCAAAGTGGCAGGAAACACCTGTGTAGCGGTGCCACTAAAGACACAAGTTGCAGACCAACCAAGGTAGGGGGAAGGTAACTAGCAAGCCTCAACCCTTTCCTAATCCTTCGCCCATCTCAATTATACAAAAAAAAATCACCGCGTACAAAATCTTACACTCTTTTTTCTAAATAATGAACAATGTTCCATTTTCAAATAAGTTACTGGAAGGGGAAAGTTGTGTAGGACATGGCATATAAAGGAGAATTATATTGAAGTGTCAGGTTATGTGTATTGAAGTGTCAACCTGCTAACTATTGAAGTGTCAGCCTTCGAGATAAGAAGCCATCAATGCCAAACGTTGAGGATGTATCAAAACTTTGGATATTAACTTTTCATGTGGATTAAAACTTCTTACTTGTATTAAACTTTGGATGGGTATATATTGTTATTTAAAACTTAGGATATTTTTCTTTCTCACACAATATCCCCTCTCTTTCTAGCTTAGAATACAAATCTACATAAACATAATACAATTCCCTCATATATAGCAAGGGGTTTCCTTCCAGGGAAAAAACCCATAAATTAAACATAACTTCTACTATCAGATTTCCGCCTAATGAATGACCCAGATTGACTACGAAATTACAACATTTTACAAGGCAATTTTCCATATATTTTTAGCATCAGGGGCACCCCCCCTGGAACCCCTGACAGCGCACATAAACTGGCTGTGTTTTCGCCCCATTACGAACTGGGGTCCAATGCGGCGATACCTTTGAATAAAGAATATAATCAGGCTGCATGCCCAACAACATCAATCAAAACTTATCCAGGGTTTCTAGAGGCCATCCACTTCAACCCATCAAACAAGGATTCCACCTTAATATGGTCGGACATCACAAAACCATCATCAGATTGGTCTCCATCCAAACCTTCCAAGGCTTCTAAAGCGTTTGTCTAACCAAGGCTTCCAGAACTAGTAACTCAACCCACAAATTATATGTTTGGTCAATTTAGAGTGTCCTAAATTGCTGTATTAATTGTCAATCCGGGAGTCGTAAACTGTTGAAGTGCGGCGCATTATATGTGCAAGATAACCTATTTCTCAATTTTTGTCATTTTTGAGTTTTTGTTTTGTTTTGGGTTTGTTCTATTAATTCCCTAATGTGAGATGGAAATTCTAAAAGACAAGTATGATATAAATTTTTAAGGCAATGATGTCTTTCAAAATGATTTCCAAAACTTCAAACTTTTCAAAAAGGTTTTAAAACATGCAATGATGAAATTAATTCCTAAAAGAGAATGAAAATGTGCCACTATTCTAATTGAACAATAGTGAGCTAGCGACCATGAAACCCGGTATCCTTGCTGCTGTAAAAATATAAAAGAAATTGAACTCAAAGAAATCCAAAAACTGCAAGCAAAGTAAACTAAAATCACATTACATCAACTCATATTATGACCCCTTGCCATTTGACTCGCTCTGGCTTTAGAAGGTAATCATAAACAACTTGAACAATCTGATATCTAATTTGCAGAAAATAAAACTAATATTAAACTACACACTCATACTTCAATCCCTCACCATTCGAATCGCTCTAGCTTTCAAAGGTAACTGAAAATGACATGAGCAACTCAATAACTAACTTGCAGAAAAATAAACTAATATCAAACTACGTATTCATACTTCAATCCCTCACCATTCAACTCGCTCTGGCTTTAGGAGGTAACTGAAAATGACATGAGCAATTCAATAACTAACTTGTAGAAAAATAAACTAATATCAAACTACGCATTCATACTTCAATCCCTCACCATTCGACTCACTCTGGCTTTAGGAGGTAACTGAAAATGACATGAGTAGTTTAATATCTATCTTGCAGAAAGTAAAAGAGCAAAACTGGAATAAATAAAACAGTGCTGGAACTAAAATGAATCAGCAGAAGGACAAGAATAATTCCATGTCATTAGTCATTAGAAAACTATGTGTAAATGCCTGAGCTACCTATTGTAATCTGAAACAAAGACACCGATCAGTTAACAACATTATAAAACATGAAAAGCTATGGACAACTATCAGATGTTAATACTATAAGAAATGTAATATATACAAGTGAATGATTATGGCATAAGGAACGCAAAGAAATAAAGCATGAAACTATACAGTAATAAACAAAACCTTGGCCTGTGCAGGGGCCTTTTGCATAATCCTCGGACAATCAATGATCAACCACGAATTGAGGTTATAAACAGAGTCTTCTCATGTATTAAAATGCAGTCATAACACAGAGATAAAGTCACGGCATAGTGGGCTCGTTAATAGTCAAAATTACACTACAAAAGCTAAGTAATATGCGTATGAGACCGCATTATTTATAACAGAGGATGACATAACTACTTTCCTAAAATCTGCGTTGATAAAAGACACGTGAACAACCACGTCCAGGAATCTATCATTATGGTAGCCGTGAAGATTAAATCTAAGGAGAGTGGCTGTTGGATTCGGTTCATGAAGCAGTCCACAGGTGTTAACACGTCTCCTGAGACTTAGGAATAGCCACGCAAGTCTTCACGTGGTGAAAAACAAAGTTTTGTCACCGTAGGACTCTTAGGTTGACCACCGCTTGACTACCTTTGACTATGGCCTCTTTTGATGAATTCGACTGAGACAATAGGACTCGGTCCATGTCCATGTCGTTTGCAACTTGCCCATGTGGCTTGATTCGCCTGAAGACACTTGCAATATAGACTTTAACAAAATGGCTGCGGAAAGTTGAACTGGTTGTGGAAAGTGACAAGATTCCGCAGCTCATAAACAAAAGTCTAGTTCAAATAGCAACACAAACACATAGTCAGGAAACCACTTTAAATGCCCTTTTACAACTAATATGCAGTGATATTGATGGCTTAGGAGGTTTAGATGAATGAAAATAAGCTAGAAAAAGGTGTAGGGAAGATGCAAGTTTGGGACTCAACATTATACAGGGCTTCCAGAGCGTTTTTCCAACCAAGGCTTCCAGGACTAGTAACTCAACCCACCAAGGGCTTCCAGAGAATTTGTCCAACCAAGGCATTCTAGGACTAGTAACTCAACCCAAGTTGTTATAGGGCTTCTAGAGCGTATTTTGAACGAGGCTTCCAAGACTAATAACTCAACCCAAACTAAGGAAACATGAGAACCAGCCAAAAGCAAACAATGAAAGTAAACCCACAATCACCATGGCTATCCAGGAAATGGCAAGGCTAGGAAATCCACTGTCGATCCATGAAATCCTCCATGCCAATGACAGATCACAACCAAGAAACCACATGCATATGCCATGCATGCCAAAACTAGTGAAGAAATCATACATGCAACTTGGTACCTGCAAGAAAATCTGATGTAGTTTCTGATGTTGATGTTGATTCCTTCTTGCACTTTCCTGCTCTTACTTTTCCTTCTTGGTCCAATAATCCAAGTATGCCACACCCTCTAAGAGTGCTCCAAGAAAACTCTAAGTATAAAAGAGTATGAGAGAGAGAGAGAGAGAGAATAATGAGATAGAGCTCCAACACTGAACTAACAAAAGGTTACCAATTGATCCTCATAAGCCTTTTTATGGATGACACCTCTATTTTCTTCATTTTCCATTATTTTCCTTCATTTTTCTCCTAACACGCAACCTGTGATCTTTCACCTCCTTTTTCTCCTAATTTCCATTATTTTCATAAATAAATGTGCCAAAAATGCCTTTTTCCTTTTAATTCCTTAGCCATTGCCTTTGCTAATTTCCTTAGCCATAAACAACCAAATGAACACCCCCTGGGAAGTCTTGCTCAACATTCAGCTTGGAATAAGTGTCCCATCGACTGTGGTTATTCTTTTTAACTTTTATTACATGGAATTTTCACCAAGGTTGTTACAGAACCTCCCACTTGGGGGACACCATCCTCGGTGTTAAATCACACATATACCTCAGCAACCCACTAAAAGAAGACATACTCCTCATGGAGCTTTATAACACAACTCGATGTAGTATTTATAATGAAAGATATGCTCCAAAAAAAACATCATGACAACATACCGCATAGTGGAGCTTTATAACAAAACTCATTACGGTATTTACAATGATCATCCTACTGAGTGCCAAATCATATAACATCATAACATCATGATAACATAACCACATGATAGCATAATAACATGACACCCATACCACATAGTGGAGCTTTATAACATAACTCGTTACGGTATTTAATCCATACATGGGTCTACATATGGCAACATCATAAAAAATATCTATACCAAAACATATGCCAAATCATATAGCAAATCATATATCAAAACATATACTAAACACCATGTTTAAGCATATATCAAAACATCATATAGCATATATCAAACCATCTAAAGAATATATCAACCACCTTAAAGCAGATACCAAACCATCATAAAACATATAAAAAACCACCATAGAGCAAATACCAAACCACCATAAGAAAATACCAAACCACCATATCAAGCTACTTTGCCTCAACCGACAAACAAGGAAGGATACATGGCCCACATCTGATATGTCATCTCCGATGTAGATTCATGAGGCCCAAAGTGCTTCCATTGCACTTTAACTTGCTCAATTGCTCAGTTCTGGAGCATGGGAATCTATTTTCTGTAATATAAAATGAGGCTTTGACTAGAATTATCCATCTGGTTCCACCTGCAGTACAGACCAATCAATCACATTATCAACATCCTTAACATAATTCTTAAGCAAAGATACGTGGAAAAGGAGGTAGTGCAAGTCGATAGGTTACTGTCCCAATCCTCTCAATGATGTTGAAGGGTCCACAAAACTATGGTGCTAGCTTGGCACATGAGCTAATTCGCAAGGAGCTCTTCTTCGATTTGATGTGCAATTAAACCTGTTCCCTAACCTGGAACTCCTTGAGCAACCTGTTCCTATTTGCATAAATCTTATGCCTATCCTGTGCTACCTTTAGATTCTTCTTGATCACCTGCATTTCCTGTTTCATGTCTGTCAACATATCTAGTCCAATCAATACCTTACTAACCGGATCACTCCAACTGATAGGAGTGTTATAACTCTGCCCATACAATGCCTCAAAGTGACTCATCGTCAATGACTCCTGATAACTGTTGTTGTATGTGAACTCTATCAAAGGGAGATACTCTTCCCACTTCTGATGCTGATGCATCACATACATCCTCAACATGTCCTCCAATATCCTGTTGAACCTCTCTACCTGTCCATCTCTCTGCGGATGATAAGTTGTGCTAAAGTCCAACTCTATGCCCAAACCTGAAAATAACTCCTTCCAAAACTTGGAAGTGAACTTCACATCCCTGGCTGACATAGTCTTCTTTGGAACACCGTGTAGTCTAACAACATTTCGGATGAATACCTGTGCTATATCACTAGCTGAGAATTTCGACTTCACTGAAATGAAATGTGCAACCTTTGTCAACCTGTCCATAATGACCATGATGGAATCATGCTGCTTCACTATATTTGGAAACCCTGTGATGAAGTCCATGGAAATGACCTCCCATTTCCATTCTGGAATCGTAATTGGCTGTAGCAGTCCACCTAGATTCTTACATTTTGCTTTCACGATCTGACAATCAAAACATCTCGCCACAAAATCCACTGCATCCCTCTTCAAATTCGTCCAATAATAATATCTCTTCACTACTAATAGTGTCTTATGGTAACTTGGGTGACTTGAATATGGTTTCATATGAAACTCCCTCAAGATCACCTTCTTGAGCTCACTACTATCTGGTACATATATTCTATCTCAAAACTTGACCAATCCATCTCCTATAAGACAATAGTGCATGCCATGTGCACCTGTACATGTACTACCACCTGTACTTGTACCACTACATGTACATGTACCTACACCTATACCATGAACTATATTTGTACTTGTACTATCACCCTGCTACAACTTATGCACAATCTCCATATACGTGACATCTTGCTATCTTGCCTACAAGATCCTATCTTATAAATTTGTCCCATAGGAGCTCATAGCTGCCAAGTGATGTACCTATATCAGTCTACTAAGGGCATCTACCACTTTTTTCTCGTTACCTTTGATGTACTTGATTTTGAAATCAAATTTGTTGATCGTGCCCAACCATCTAGCCTGCCTGGCATTCAAATTCGGCCAGTGAAATGAAGATCTCAACCAAATGTAATCACTTATAATCACAAACCGCTTACCAAGAAGATAGTGCCTCCACATCTTCAGTGCATGTATAATCACTGCTAGCTCAAGATCATGCATCAAGTAGTTCTTATCATGCTTATTTAGTTACCGGGACCCATAACATACTTCTTGTCCATCCCACATATGGATTCCACCTAGCCCTTGTTAGAAAATCATATATTACAGAGCAATGGAACACATAGAATATTACATTAATATAAACACATAAAATGCATAAAATTAGAGAGACACAGATATACATGGTTCACCTAGTTTGGGCTACGTCCACCCTAAACAGCTAGTCCTTCCTTTCTATTATCCAATAAAATGAAGAGACACAACCTACAACAGATTCGCTATAATATCCTCTGTTTTCTCTCACAGTCTCACCTCTATGTTTCTCGCTCAGAGAATACACATCTATTACACAGCCTCGATAAATTCCCTCATACATAGAGAGGGGTTCCCTTCTAGGGAAAAAAACCCTAAACTAAACATAAGTTCTACCGTCAGATCATCTGCCTAATGAATGGCCCAGATTGAAAAACAAAGGAACACGATGATGGATAACTTTGCCCAGATCCTTCAACTGTTTCCCACCAGCAGCGCATCCACATCCAACAACCACTCTGGAGGCTCCACACCTTTTAAGGTACAAGTAAACTCTTACATTCCCATATTTGAGGGCAAAATAGATGCAGACGCCGTATTGGAATGGTTGAATATGTTAGAAGGATATTTTTCCGTTCATGATTTTTCCAGCTGAGAAAATATTACTTTTTCTCTTCTCAAAGTCACCTCCCACGTCAAGGACTGGTGGGAAAGCTATTATGAAAGTACGAACTCACTATTTTCAGTCGCTCCCACTTGGAATTCATTTCAGAACACCATCAAGGAGCAGTACTACCTTGTCGAGAGCTACGAGGACAAATACATAAAGTGGACCACGCTGTGGCAAGGAAGGGACCAAGATGTGTCAGATTTTACCAATGTTTTTCATACCCCTTGCATGAAGTTGGGTATAAAGGATTCTGAGAAACATTTGTTACTCAAGTATTGCGGCTACCTACATTAATACATTTAGGACAAGATGGAGTTCCTAGATATCTCCTGGCACGCCGTCAAGATCGAGCGGATGTTTAAACAGAAGAAGTGAGACTTTGGATCTAAAAATCCGAAGCAAGGGAAACCTGCCCCAAAACTGCATAGAAAATGACAAAGCCAAGGCGAGATGACCTAGAACAACCCACCAAGGCCACAAGAAAAAGACAACACAGTGAAGCCGAAGAAGGACACAGGAAAGTGGTGTGAGTTCCATAGGAGCTCCACCCACAACACAAGTGAGTGTCAGGGCAAGAAGTCATTGGTGGCCAAGATGAAGGCTTCATAATCAGATGCATTTTCCGACTCTGAGTCAGAAACTGACAAGGGGAATGAAAAAGGGAAGAATATTATTGATACAGAGCCCAACGCCATCATCGCCACCACAAAGATCTAGAAGGAGCAAGCCAAAGATCCAGAGGAGGAGGTGTTACATCGCATTTTGTCACTGTCCCTTTACTCACTGTTCCTTGATCCTGGAGGAACTCTACAGTGGACTCCGCATGATTTTCCTTCATGGAGAAACTCCCATTATGTCTCTCTTCATGAGCAGATCATTTCCCTTTTGCACCATTTCCCCTGAAACTTTTGTTTTGCCTAGTTTACAAGACCAACGCTAATGGCCTTTGTCTCCCCTGTGCCGATGTGCAAAGATTAGCACTACTCCTTATGCCAACTGGAGCGACTGAGTTGTGTTTCAGTTGCGCCAGTCCTGTTATGGAAGTTTTTTTAAATTAGAGCTAAACCTTCCAGCTCTAGAAGCTCCGTAGTGGAAGTCTAGTAAATGGTTTGGCTGGATGGGGTCGAGGATGATAGTTTGGGCTCCTTTCCCCTATAATGATGGAGCTACCTCAAGGGATAAGTCCTTCTACCATAAGAAGAGGGTCCAGCTCCCATCCATATTTCTTATATAAACCCCCCTTCTTCCCAAGCACAAACTAGTGTGAATGTTATAGTCACAATTGATAGTTTTGGCAGAGTTATTATTGAGCGTTGATACTGTTTTGGAGTAGAAAAGAAAGCTATTACTAGTTGTAGCTACCTAGTTGTGTGAGGGAGAAGTGTGTTTTGGTTTGGATTGAAGCTCAAGGGGAAGAGCCTTTAAACTATTGTTGTTTGAAGCCATCACGGAATGCTAGCAAAATTGTGTAGGAACCCGGTCTTGTCAGAGGGAGACTGCAGTGTCAAGACGAATGGTTGTAATATCTCTTTGATATTAATACATGCAACTATCGATTGATTTCCTACATGTTTTGTAATATTACATATCCATGTCTTAATGCTTCTTGACTTGTTAAATAGGTTGAATTGCAATTTGTTTATTATTATGTTTGTGTGTTGTTGTTGTTTACTTATTTCAAGAACTTGAAGAAGGAAGCGAGATATTGTTGGAGCGAGCAAGCGAAGATTTCATCAAACAGGATAAGTGACCAAGAGGTAGGCCCTCTTAATTGTTTCTAACCTAAGAAAATATTCCATAGAATGTATCTGTTGTGGCTAGGCCCATTATTGGGCTAGAGGAATTCGTTCATGTCTGCACTTACAATTTTACTTCACCACAAATTGGCGACTCCACTGAGGATCCCAATCCTTTTGTTTGTTTTGGATTTCATGATTTCGTGAGAAATTTTCTAGTTTCACGTTTTCCCTTTGGTTCTATTTCTTTTCTCCTGATTACTGGCCAAAGTATAAAATTCATAGTAGCTGATTTGGTCCCTGTGTTGATTTTTTTTATTTTTCCTTAGTTACCTCGGCCAGCACGCTTAGTCCACTCACAGTCACACCAACCAGCGCGAATTGCTAAGGAACAATCGCGCTGACCAGCCTCTGGCACTCATTGTCAGTTAGGCAGTCGCGCCAATGCCTGTAAGTGAAGATTAGGGCTTGACCCCAATCTTGGCCAATGTGTAAACTCTTGTGTTTTGACCCCGTGAGCCTTTCTGACTATTTTCTCCCTGATTAGAAAACTACTTTTCATTTGGTTTTTCTTGCTTGTTGGCTTGTCATCTTGCTATTTGATTGATTGAGTCATTGAGTGCCCAGAAACACTAGGCATCTAGTTGGTTGCCCATTCAGCAGTTTGTGAACTCACCAAGTCGGATTATAGGTGTGTTTACTCCTTGCATTTTTTTTTGGTCCTTTTTACAACTTTGACCTCTTTTGCACAAGTTTGAAAAAGTTTCTCTTACTAGCTTGAATGTCTCTTTCCATAATAGATTACATTGTTGGCCTTGTGTTTGGCAAAGTCGGTGTTTCATTGATCTGAATGAACTTCTATTTTCGTGTTTTCATCTGCTAGAAGAGCTCATTGTCTCGAAAACTTTTTCATTGAAAGATTGTAGGCGAAAAGTTTTTTTTGTCATTTCATGAGAAAACATGAAATTCTAGCATGTTGCATCATTGTATTACAAAAATTTGCATCTTTTTAAAGACTAGAATTGCATCAACATTTGAAAAAGGAAGAGAATTTTTCATTTTGAAAGGACTAATAGATAAATTCTTGTCAGGAAATTAGGAATTGGAATACATTTTTCATTAGTTTATTTTTTGAAAAAGTAAGGTAGTGAAAGATCATTTCGGGTTCAGTTGCTTGATTGTTTGCATTTGATTGAGTAGTTTCTACCCTCTCTAGTGTAGGCATTTCATCGAATTGAAAGGGTCTTGTCTCATTTACTTGCATTTTGGGTTTTTCGAGTAGCATCAATAAGACCTGAAAAATGAAACTTAACTCAAGATCAACTCTAAAATGAATTTAATTAACCTTTGGCGCATTTGACATTAAGGATCATATCTAGAAGGTCTAGGCTAGAGACATGTTTCGATGTATTTAAACCTAACAACTGTCATTAGCTTCAACATTAGACAGTGCTAGCACAGATTTGTGCTCCCCGTACCATCGAGTATATAATGGGAGACCCCACTAGGCTGTAATCCTTTTATCCTTAGGAAGTCGAGTTGGCCACCTTGCAAACGTGATACACCAAACACAGCCTTCGGGGATATTGCCTGCTCGTACTCCTTAGCTTTCCAGGAGGTATTCTATAGTTCATGGTTGCTTGGTAATCTTGTTTACCTAGATCATCTAGAGCAATCATTTGATCTTTTTGACTCATTAAATTTAAAAGATCATTCGAACACTTGTCCTTTTGAGCTTGTTTCCAATCGAAAGTGATTGAGTCATATTTGTTTCTTTCTTGACTCTTAAAAAATGAAAGAACACCAATCTTTTATGCATCTTAATAATTGATTGCCCGTGATCCAAAACATCCTGTTAGTCTTTTTGACTAAATCGTGAGTTCCCTTAAAAGGAAATTTTAAAGCCTTGAAGTTATCTGTTCTCTCGACTAAGACAAGGTCATCATGGCTGAACCATCTGGTTCACCCAATTCCTCTTCCTCTCCTCTGTCTGAAAGATTGTTTGAGGAGTTGTTTCCTGAGTTATTAGAGTCACTTGAGGACCAAAATGTTGAACTCGCAATTGTTTTGAGTGTTCAACCATTGTCATCTCATCGTCCTCCTACTTTCGATTCAGGGTCATCTCCTGATCTTGGCCCAAAATCTTCGGACAATCCCATTCGAACTCTAGAGAACTCATTGACCACTGATGGTCAGCTTGGACTGGTTATCTATCCTCCAAACCCTGTGTTTGACGTTTTTGAGATATCACCGCAGCATCCTTACAGTCCGTACGACCAGCCAGGTTTTCCTTTGGAACTATCCCCTAGTACACGTTCGGTCATTCGTCGTCGTTTGTTTTCAAACATGGAACCCGAAGGCGATGCTCCAGTCACATCTTTGGATAAGTCCAAAGTTTCTACTCCACACACTGTTGAGGGGAAAGAATTGCAATTACAGTTACCTCCCGAGGGTTTCCCTTATTCTGAAGGTATTTCCGCCAGTTTGCCACCCAACTATGTGTCATTGGGGCACTTAGTTTTAGGCACACCTAGTGCTTCATCACTCAACCATAATCTTGTATGGGCATCAGGATTCAGGTCCATTCATCACGAACACCACTTCCCAATAGGTTGTTACTTCAGTTCCATTGCAACCCACCATTCCGAATAGCCTTGTATCATCGATCTCGGTTACACATTAGTCACAACTGGCAGTTTCAAAGATTGTCTCTGTCAGTTCCTCTGTCCCATTAGTTAGTGGCCAGATTGTGCCACTACTTGGGGTGTAGAACCTAAATGTCTCTATGGTGTCAAGTGCCACTAATGTGAGTGTCTCACAGCTCACATGCTTGGTATAAACTAGTCCACTTCTGGTATTATTTATAACCCTGCTGACCCTATTGGATCAAGCAATGTCCAGTACCAACAAGTTCAGAATCTCGTTGGTCCATCTGGATTGAGCAATGTTCAGTATTAACAGCCTTATGGGGCTTAGGTCCAATACCAAAATCCTTACGTTCCATATGGTTCCCAAGGATTTGTTAATCAACCTTACACCCTCCAAGATGGGCAGTACATCCAGCCTGGCTACGACTAGATTCAATTCAGTAATTTGCCAGGCATTTTTCAAGTACCCTTGCAATAGAAAAGAAAGCCTTTGCAACAACTAGGGTAGCCTTTGTTACCGCAAGGGAAACCTTTGTTGCAACAAGGGCTCTCCGCGCAACAGTAAGGGCAAATTATCCCGCAACAAGGTCTCCTGCAACAACCGCAAGGTCAATCCTTATTGTAGTTGCAACAAGCTATGTAGCAGCAGATGCAATATGCTCTGCATACCTCTAAACCCATACCCTCACAGGGCCAACCTTTGCAAACCCAGGGACAAATTTTGCAACCGCAAGGTCAGCCCTTGCAACAACAAAGAACTAACTAGGGCAACAACAACCCTTGTATACATACCAACAAGGTGAACCCTTGCAGGGGTAGGGTCAAGGTCAAGTCCTGCAGTAGCAAGCCCATAATCCTCTTGTCCTAGGTCAACAGGTACAAAACCCCTACGTCCAAGGGCAACAAGCGTATCAACCTTATGCCCAAGGATTGCAGGCGTAGAACCCTCTTGTTAAGGGACAACGGGTTCATCAACCATATGTTCTAGGACAACAAGTCCCATATCCATATGTCTAAGGTCAACAGGCTCAACAACCTTTTAACCTATACGTTGCCTATCAACAACCTATGCCTGGATAGTTTCAAGGTATTCAAGGTCAAAATCCTCCCTATGGTCAAGGTAATCCACAATGGGGGCAACCTCAGATGCCATATGCCCAAAATCCACCACTATGGGGCCAAAATTCTTACTAGCAGGGATGGGATCCTCCTTATGGGCCCGCCTATCGACCACCCATGCCTTTTAACACTTAATTACCTTTCTTGGCTACACTCGAGTTGCTGGATGTATCGCGCCTTATGAATGATCTGATCCTTCATTCACCGTACTGGCCTTCGGTGTTGTCCAAGATACCAAGTGATTGCCCAAAGTTCGATGGAAAAGATAAAGAAGATCCTCAGGCCCATGTGATTACATATCACCTCTAGTGCTCATCAAACTCGTACGTGGACAATTCCATTCGTCTTTGTCTTTTCCAACAAACCCTCACGGGTGCCGCAGTGAAATGGTACATCGAGCTACCTTAGAGTACTTTCCATGGCTTTAATTTGTTAGCCATGGATTTCCTCACGCATTTTCAGTTGTCGTTTCACTATGAAACTGGCACCTATTTGCTCACATCACTTAAGCAAGACACTGCGACACACATCTCTGATCATATCCACGAATGGGGACGTAGATGTCGCCTTATCAAATTCAAGATAGCTAATCAGTTTCTCACTGAATGGTTTACCAAATCATTCGTAGCCCCAATTTCTCGCGATATAGCTAAGGGTGGATGCGTCACTGAAGAGCAAACCATTGCTTGTGCCCAGTACTTGGATCTGGTTTACTCTCAATCTGGCACTTTATACAAGTTTTTACGCAATGCTCCGCAGCCATCATCCGATCCCACAACATTGAAGTCACCATTTTTTCCTCTCGTTGATGGAGTTATTGGTTCAATTCCCATACCCCTACTAAAACTACTTCCAAACAGAAGTCAGTCTTGAATGCTGCTCCTAATAGTTATCTCAGAATCCACCTAGCCCTGGTAAAACCTCAGAGGTCCACATTGTCCAGTCTACTGCAGTGGACAAATACTCGAAAGGAAAGAAGAAAGGCAAAGGCAAACCTAAAGCTGATGCCCCGAAACAGGGTCCTTCCAAATCGTCTGCTGGCGAATCTTCACAACAGAAACCCAAGTATCCCTTCCTCATTTGCGAGGAGGATCACTACACTAAGGATTGTCCTTGATGATTCGAAGTTATTCGCCTGCTCAAAGGGACCCCTGTTGTCCTTAAAGAGCCATTTTCATCTCAGCAGACCCAAATGGTAGACCAACCCCGATCTACTTCCTCCATAACTCAAGTGTTCATGATGAGCATGCCTATTAATGTGGCTACTTGATCAACATATTATCAAACTCCAGCTCCAACAACTGGGAAAGAAAAAGAAGCTACACCTTTTTCTTCTTCTACCCCGAGTTCTAGCCCTCTGCAAATCAAGCGCCCTAACCTTGATTCCGCTACGTGGCCACCCTCTCGAGGTGTGCTGCGAAAATCCTCTTGTAATCCCAATGCCCGAGCCGCTCAACACTACAATATTGTTGAGGATTTGGCTCAGGCTTCGTCATCCATTTCATCTCTTGAGGTACTCCAAAGCTACCCACTGCAGCAGAAATATTTGCTATCAGCTATCGGGGGCATCAATTCCACCGATTCTAATTTGACATGTTTCAATCTGGAGAACCATGTTCCTCAGCTCCCTCATCAGATTACCTTTCTTATTTAGGTAATCATTAATGAGAAGACCATCCACCGCACTATCAACGATGAAGGTGCTTCCACCTGCATCATGTCAACTGCATGTTGGAAGGCTATTGGTACCCTTGCACTGAACTAGTCTCCGAACACTTTGGAAGCTTTTGATGGGCATGATTTGTGACCCTTTGGTGTCTTACCTAACCTTGTCGTCACCCTAGAAGGCAAGACAATGCAAGTCAAAGTAGAGATTGTTGACACCAATCTCAATTATAATCTTCTACTCGACCGAAGTTGGACTCATGCCATGCATGTCGTGGCCTCCTCTTTATTTTGCATGATCTGTTTTCCCCATTAAGGGAAGATTGTCACCATCGATCAACTACATTTCTTTGCCTCTTCCTCCTCAGATGGCAATGTTCTGTGTGTCAAGCACTCTGGTGCTCCCTATGAGAGTGTGGGGGAGGGTCTCTTCAAAGATTCTACCTTAATGGGAATTTTTCCACTCCCACCTCCTCATGTTGCCTCTGTCAACATGATCTCGGTCAAATCTAATCCTTAGGTCATACCTACACCAAATCATGTTGATACTTGGGGTGAGGTTATGCCGCTTAGTCCCACCGAAGTCAATTACATAGAAATTGTTTCAACTTCGAACTCTGCATCCTCTAATTCTCATATGTCGAAGACCTCTCTCAATGTGTACTCTCAATCCCCTTGGCTTGGCACTTTGGAGTCTTCAAATCCCTTAGCCGAGACCTTCCTCGCTGATGAATACATCATGGAAATCATGTCTCTTGAGGAACCACCATGGATCGATACTCATCATTTCTCCTTGTTCTTGCCTCACCCAACGGTCATGTCTACTGTTTTCAAAGATTTCTCTTCTTCACTACTTATTGATGTGTCAGTTTATCCTTACATTGTCAGGATCTTTCAACTGAGGGAACCTGCATTCCTTCATAGATTCAGGATTTTTCACCCTCCCCAAATTTTCACCGATTGTCCTTTGACTTGTAACCCTCCCTCGCCCAGGGGATATGGGGGCAAAGCCTCTACTCAATTATTTGGTCGATTCGATGCTTTCTTGTCATGGCAATGGTAAAACTCTAGTGTTCATCTATGTTGATTGATTACTCGAGTCCTAGCATGGACTCCTACCTCAAAAAGTACTATTCTTAGGTCATCTTGCATGGTTACTTATGTACATTAGTGTGTGATTCATTTTTGTACAACGTGATTTTGTGTGATAGTTTTCAAATATCTTTCTTGTTTACTATGCTTTTCTTGCTTTGTGGATGTCTGCAACTCCTCACGTTGGTTTCGCCGATGGTGCTTTTCGTAGTAACCGGAACCTATCATCCGCGACATGGGCTATCTATGACCGTAACGGTGAGTTGATTGACCTTCAAGGTATCTGCCTAGGTCGCACAACCAACAACATTGTTTCATACAGTGCAGTCATCGAACTGTTGTCAGAAGCCATCACTCCGGGCATCAGAGAATTGGTTGTCAATCTGGATTCACAGCTTGTCGTCTTTCAACTCAACGAGAAATATTTCGTCAGGAACCCTCAAATATTACGAATGTAGCTTCGTATCCTTCTATTGGAAAGGCATTTTGATTATATTACTTATCATCATATTCCTAGACGCATGAATACATTGACAGATGCATTAGCTAATTACGTGTTGGATAGACATTTACGAAACATGTAAAAGATAAGACAAACCATTTGTACCATAATAGGCATGAAAATACAACATATAATATATATTATATATATATATATATATATATATATATATATATATATATATATATAGATATATAGATATATGGTGAGAATGTTTGATACATTAGAACCCCAAAAATAATATGTGTGTTTGAAATAACATCAACGGCTCGCAAGCCTCATACATCCGTGGCACACAAGCCTCAAAAAATATGTAAGTGCTGGAGCTATGAACTACTCAGCATGGTGGTCATGGTAGCATGAGATAGATCATGGAACACGACTCAGCAATTGGCGGATCTGATCTGAGACTCCCACCATGTGTCTCTGGTATCGATGGGGCATGTCTCCTATCCGAGCATACTTCGGGATACCATGAGTTAACCCCTCAAGGTTCCTCACAATCTCCTCCTCGTCGTCGCTCCCTTCTTGATCAGGGGTGACAGCGTCAATAGGGCGGGGTACGTACCTAGCTATCAGGGAAATCCCAGCCAACCACTCTGGTCCAAAATATGCATAAACAAGAGAAATGTTATAAGCACTCATATACCAAAAACAATTAAAAATATCAAAACTAAAAATTTGATTTTTACCTCTGTCATCAAAGTCCTCTCCATTTGGTAAGGGCATATCTGGATCTCCATGAAAATCAATGTAGTTGTACAGCCAGTCCTCCATGATGATCTTCTGTCATCGTAGCCATGAGAAGAATGTAGGTCGGTGTGACATATGCTGATCCCCAGTGATCCTGGGCATCAAAAGACTCCAATGGGCCATCCGTGGATCTCGTGGTGTAGGAGGATCGACCTCAGTCAACTAATATTGGAACAATGGCACTCATTCCAGGAAAAAGGTCACAAGTACTAATCTAAAGCCAAATTGCTTCAGATTCCCCGCCTTGGCCTTGGATAGCTGGCGCTTGATGTTCATCTGCATGGCCTCTACCCATTTGAAGATCATAGGAGCTATGCAGTCAATAGCATAAAGGAACTTTGACTTGTTAGCCTCATGTTCCGCCTGGTACCCCACCACTCTGTTGATAATCAACAGAAGCACCCTCAGTGTCAAATCGTGCACACTAGAAATCTCTATCTTCCCACTCTTGGATTTCAAGACCTCGAGGCAGTGTTTGGAAAGAAGGGAAGATATGCTTGCCCCGATCAGACGTGACCCATACAAGTTCACTTGCTCACCTCTGTGAGACAGTCTAGTGATGAAGTATATATATGAAGTTCTCAACTCCAGCTCCTGGTCCCCAATGACAAAAATCTCCTGATTAATGTCCCAAAGGCTTATCAAGTATCGAAGCAACTTAGGTTGGGCCTGCATCCCTGGTGTAAGGAATAATTTGAGGAGCCCGCAAGCCCTTAAAGCCTCCAGGCAATTTGGATCATTCATTGCCTGGGTGTCAACATCTTCATGTTCCCTTTCCTTCAAATCCACCATTTTCAACGATTTTTCTCTTGCAAAAGCCATTAATTTGAGTCAATAATTATCCTTGGCACATAAAATTCAAGTTTAAACGGTCAGTTTTTGAGAAAAAGTGGTTTTTCCCTATCCACGGTGCCAGCGCACCTGTTTTAAAAAATAGTTGCGCCGATCGGCAAGGATGGTTGTGCAAATCACCCTTGGCCGGCGTGATCTCGTGCCCAGAAATCGTGTCAAACGAGGGCAATTTTTTTTTAAAACCTCCATAAAAATCCAAAAAAAATGGCTAAAAACATAAATGAATGGCATGAAAATGGAGCTAAGGGCTTCAGCTGTTACCTGGAACTGATAGCTCCTCGATTGACTTCTTGGATCTCCCACAATCTACTCCGGAACAACTAGGGCAAAAGTGGGTAAAAATTCTTCACTGCGAAGGTAATATGGTAAATGGTAAAAATATATTTACTTTCCCCCTTTTTACTCATTTTTTCATGAAAATATCAGGTTTTGTAAATATTTTTGACCTATTTTGCCTCAAGGACTCGATAATACACTTTGCCTTACTTGTGCAACAACAGGTGATGGATGTTTGACGATGATAATGAGTCACGTTTCAACGCTTTTCTTGACTCGTTAAACTTAGATGAAAATATTGCAGAGTATTTTTCCCTTTTTGACTCGTTAAAGAGAATAAAAATGGGGGGTCCGCTTTCAGCTCTTTTCCGACCCTTTAAAAGAAAAAATATGGCTGAGCTCTTGTCGTTTCAAACTCGTTAACGGATATGAAATGCCGTGCACCCAGTATAAGTTTATCCCTTTTCGAGCTGGGATGCACTATTTACGAAAAAGGTACTCCTTGACTGAAATAGTCAAGCGGTTCTCTCAAGTATTGTTTTCTACCTTTTCGGGCTTGAGAGACACAAATGTATGAAATGGGACCATGTGGAGTTTTCTTTTACGTGTCTTTTTCAAACTCTCTAAACATGAAAAAGATACCGAGTTACACCTTCGTTGGACACGTTAAATTATTAAACGACATCAGATTCGTCATCATGACAAACATGATCTTCTCCTTTCTTGGGCTCGTTAAACTTACTTGGTCGGATTCATCCGAAGGATGAACTTATAGTGCAAGCATATGCTATACCCTTCAAGCTTGTGATTAAAAAATAATTGGGGTACCTACCAAAAATGGTGGGGGGAAATTTGAAAATATATCAGTCATGTCGGCAGCTCACTCTTGAGCATGACACTCTTTGCTTCGTTTCAGGTTGGGACATCCTCCTTTGTATCTCTGACCTTCCTGGGTTTGGGCCGTTCATTTTTGCCTTCCATATGATCTCTGCCACGTCGTCATGACCACCGATCTTATGGATCCAATAGCTTCCAAACTTCCAGTTGTGTCGCTAATATGTTCAAGAGTTGTTCTTCTGCAATTACACTTATCTCTGATTCTCTATATCATCCAAAATCATTTTGCATCCTCTCTTCTTGTGTCGATGATGTGGGATTCATTATGGCCCTCCTTCGACATGGACTCTTTCCATCGACTTCAACTCATTATCCGAGAAGTTGACCGAGAGACTCCCTTCTAGTACATTAGAGCTTGCATGCCCTAATGGCAAGTTTTTCGCACTCGATGACAAGTTCACATCATTGGCTTTCGATCGAGTGATTTCACGGGTGTTCGACTTCAGCTCCTGTATTCACATTTCGTGAATTGTGTTAATAGTACCTTGAGGGCCATTGTCATTATTGGTGGTTTCTCTCGTGATTGTTAACAATTTACATCATTGACTAGTAATCAAGTGACTTTCTAGCATGCTCGACGTCAACACATCCATTCGCATGCTAGGATCTGTACTTTGATCGGGTCATGTTGGAGCACAAGACCCTGGGCTCAGATCACACAAGTCCAAGTTGCGAAGTGGTGTGACATGATTGTGATGATATGCATGTCTCTTTTAGATGGTTGGCTGCGACCAGACCATGAGTTATCATATGTGATCCTTCTTATTATTGGATGGTTGCGACCATACCTTGGTTTCATTATGATCCTCTTTGATGGATGGTTTCACCCATACCTGGATCCGTTTACATGATCATTCTTTGGATGGTTGCGTCCATGCCATGATTCATGTATAATTTGACAAAGATCTTAGTTTATGTATATGTATATGTACTTGCTTGCAGGTTTTCCGATGGAAGACCGGCTCCCCACACTGATTTATAAAGCATTTCATCCCTCACTCTAGCTCGACTTTCACACTCTAAGGGGCATCTATTACACAACATTTTGTCACTGTCCCTGTACTCCCTATTCCTTGATCCTGGAGGACCTCTACAGTGAACTCTGCATGCTTTTCCTTCATGGAGAAACTCCCATTATGTCCCTATTCATGAGCATATCATTTCCCTTTTGCACCATTTCCCCTGAAACTTTTGTTTTGCCCAGTTTATAAGACCAGCACTAATGGCCTTTGTCCCCCCGCGCCGATGTGCTGAGATTAACACTACTCCTCACGCCGACTGGAGCGACTGAGCTGTGTTTTAGTCACACCGGTCCTATTATGGAAATTTTTTTAAATTAGAGCTGAAGCTTCCAGCTCTAGAAGCTCCGTAACGGAAGTCTGGTAAATGGTTTGGCCGGATGGGGTCAAGGATGAAAGGGCTCCTTTCCCCTATAATGATGGAACTACTTCAAGGGATAAGTCCTTCTCCCATAAGAAGAGGGTGCATCTCCCATCCATATTTCCTATATAAGCCTCCCTTCTTCCCAAGCACAAACTAGCGTGAATGTTATAGTCACAGTTGATAGTTTTGGCAGAGTTATTGTTGAGCGTTGATACTATTTTGGAGTAGACAAGTAAGCTATTACTAGTTGTAGCTACCTAGTTGTGTGAGGGAGAAGTGTGTTTTGGTTTTGGAGTGAAGCCCAAAGGGAAGAGCCTTTAAACTATTTTTGTTTGAAGCCATAATGGAATGCTAGCAGAAGTGTGTGGGAACCCAGTCTTGTCAGAGGAAGACTGCAACATCAAAACAAATGGTTGTAATCTCTCTTTGATATTAATATAGGCAAATATCAATTGATTTCCTACATGTTTTGCAATATTACATATCCATGTAGTAATTCTTCTTGACTTTTTAAGTAGGTTGAATTGCAATTTGTTTATTATTATGTTTGTGTGTTGTTGTTGTTTACTTGTTTCAGGAAATTAAAGAAGGAAGCAAGAGATTGTTGGAGCGAGCAAGCGAAGACTTCATCAAACAGGATAAGCGACCAAGAGGTAGGCCCTCTTGATTGATTCTAACCTAAGGAAATATTCCATAGAATTTATCTGTTGTGGCTAGACCCATTATTGGGCTAGAGGAATTTGTTCGTGTCTGCACTTATAATTTTACTTCACCATAGGAGGAGTGCCTCTTCCACTCCTAGATGTGTGTAAAGGGTTCCCCGCTATAGTTCATTGTCGACAACAGGAGCCAAAAGAACCTCATTGCAGCAGCAGTCGTGAAGCAGCTGGCCTTACCGACCACAGCACACTCACAACCATACACCATCGAGTGGTTTCACCAAGGACGGGATCTGTGCGTGAGATAACAATGACACCTTCTAGACAACATTAAGCCCTTCACATATGAGGTATTATGTGACATTGCTCCCCTTGATGTTTGTGATGTATTATTAGGACAACCATACTTGTGGAAGTGACATTTTGTGTATGAGTCAAGGCCTCACGATGTTATTGTTACATTGGGAAATAAGTTGTACAGGATACCATAGGTAGCACCGCTTACCGCCATATCTCTAGCTACTGCAAAACAATGCAGTCAGCTCATTTAAAAAACTGAGAAATTTGTTTTCCTAATGATACGCCCTCAAGGAAATAAGAATATTATGGCCACGATCTCCATACATGGCCCCTCCACACGACAACATCAAATGGACAAGGTCGTGGGGGAGTACGAGGACATCTTCACCTCCCTTGTGGGGGGGCCTCTGCACTGTCAGGTCAAGTACTCCATCGATCTGACCCCAGGTGCATCGTTACCCAATGGACCAATCTATTGGCACTCTGTTCTGGAGAACAATGAAATCAAGAGGCAAATTCAGGAGCTCTTGCAGAAAGGTCACATTCGACTGAGTTCATCACCTTGTGGGAGCCCCTCATCGCGGCTATTGGCTTAAATAAACGCGCTGAAAGGCACTCATGAACAGACCGACCGCGCTGCCAATGCAGAAGTACACCTGATTCCCGCGATGGCTCGATTTTAGGCACTAGCGCGAGGCTATGTGGTCTCTTCAGTGATGATCTGACTATCTGCACTGATCACTTGCGATGTCAGCGCTGTATCTCAGTTCTATGCCCGCGACGATCCGGATTGGGCGAATTGTTCCAACAGTCGGCCTTCCAGATGACTCCAGACCTGGTTGTTGGCCATGCTTATGTCACCCTTCCTTCCCTGGTGTGGCAGTTCCGTAAATTATGCTACCTTCCTTGGTTATAAGCTCTCCTTTCCACCTTTCATGGAGACTCCTTCTCCTATTTAAACTCTCACCATTGCTATGCATTGCTAGTTGCTGATAGTTGGCTAGTTGAGCAGTGTTGTTAGTGTTTGTGAGTTTGTTAGATAGCTGGTGTGAGAGTGACAAGTGTGGGATTGTTGATAGCTTGTGGAAGGTTGTGAAGTGCCCTTGATCTTGTGTAAAACTTATGAGTGAGAGAGCTCTTGTATGTTGGGAGATCCATCTTCAAAGAGTGAATGCTTGAAGAACATGTTGGCTAGACTCTTTCTGAGAAGGCTTGTAACGTCAAGACTTTGGTTGTAAGATGAATCTTATTTCATTATTAATGAAATCAATGATGTTTTCTATGTCTTGTATGTAATGTACTTGATAGCTCATGACTTCTTGACTTTGTGAGTAAATAGTTCATTGTTGTATCCGGTTACGTGCTTTGTTGTATTTCCTTTGCTTTGTTTCAGGTTGATCACTTGTTGAGGAGAAGGAAGCAGAAGCTGGAGCAACGCAACAAAACTCCATTGACCACCGGTTGAGGTAAGCCTCCTGTTAGGATATTCCGACACATAGGAATAGTTAAGTTCAACTTGGTCTAGTATAGAGTTAGGTTAGAGTTAGGTAAAGTGTGTTTCTTTACCGTTGTACATTTTGTAACTTACAAT
>APFE031595787.1:0-10515 GCA_000404065.3 Pinus taeda | reverse complement strand
GGAGTCGCAGAAAGAATGAACAAGACGTTGATGGAAAGGGCAAGAAGCATGCTCAGTGGTGCTAGGTTAGGACAGGAATTTTGGGCAGAGGCGGTGGATACTGCATGTTACTTGGTCAATACGTCACCTTCATCAGCGTTGGAGGATAAGACTCCACAAGAAGTATGGACTGGTAAGAAACCCTCTCTTTCACATCTGAGGGTATTTGGATGTGATGCATATGTACATGTTCCAAAAGGAGAAACGAACCAAGTTGGATAGTAAATCTGAAAAGTGCATCTTTATTGGGTATATAAGGATGGTTTAAAGGGCTATAAGCTTTGGAACCCAGTAACAAGGAAGGTTGTGTACAGTCGAGATGTGGTGTTCAGAGAGGTGAAAGATGTTATTAACATGAAGTCCAACCAAAGGAACCTGTGAAGATAGAGTTTGAACTAAAGGAGGAAGAATCAGACTCTGTAGCAGAGGAGGAATCAGAAGATGAAGAGCCACAAACTCCAGCTGTGAGAAGATCAGTTCGAGAAAGAAGGCAGCCAGAAAGGTATAGTCCATCTGCTTTCTTTTCAAATTTTGCTTTGTCTGTTACTGATGATGATCCCAGAACTGTGAAGGAAGCAGTGGATTCAGAGGATGGAAAACTCTGGAAAAAATCCATGGTTGATGAAATGGCATCTTTGCACAAAAATGAGGCTGGGGATCTAGTGGAGTTGTCGGCTGGAAGGAAACCCATTGGTAGCAAATGGGTGTTCAAGAAGAAGACAAATGTAGAAGGAAAGGTGGAGAAATACAAAGCTCGATTGGTAGCAAAAGGTTATTCCGAGATGCCAATAATTGATTTTGGTGATATTTTTTCTCCTGTTGCCAAGGCAACTTCTATTATATTACTTTTATCTGTTGCTGCTGCTTTTGATTTTGAGGTAGACTAGAACAGATGGATGTGAACACATCATTCCTTCACGGGTATCTGGAAGAGGAGACCTACATGAAGTAACCTGAAGGCTTTGCGGTGAAGGGTAAGAAAGAACTGGTATGCAAGTTAAAGAAGTCTCTGTATGGGTTAAAACAGTCACCAAGGATGTGGTATCAGAAATTTGATACATTTATATGGGGACTTGGCTTCACTAGAAGCAAAGCAAATCACTGTGTGTATTTTAAATTAATTGGTGACTGTGTTATTTATCTGGTCTTGTATGTGGATGGTATGTTGCTGGTTGGAAATGTCAAAGAAATTATCCAGGATTTGAAGACCCAATTTTCTTCCAAATTCGACATGAAAGACCTTGGTGCTGCAAACTATATTTTGGGCATGGAAATTAAAAGAGATTGGGGAAACAGGAAGCTTTGGTTAAACCATAAGAAGTATGTTGAGACAATACTACAAAGGTTTAATATGCAGGATAGTAAACCGGTGAAGGTTCCTATTCCTGTAGGTGTGAGGTTATTTGTTTAACAATGTCCCAAGACAAAAGAAGAGGAAGAGGACATGTTCTGTGTTCCATATGCAAGTGCAGTCGGTAGCCTGATGTATGCAATGGTCTGTACTAGACTAGACATTGCACATGCAGTGGGAGTATTGAGCAGGTTTATGTCAAAACCAGGGAAGGAGAATTGGACAGCAGTGAAGCGGGTTTTCAGGTATTTTGCCTGGCACTAGTGATTATGGTTTGTGCTACCAAGGAAGACCAGGATTGGACAGAGTGTTGGATATTCATGGATTTGTTGATGCAGACTGGGTTGGAGTCTGGATCAGAGAATATCTACAAGTGGGTATGTGTTTAACCTATTTGGAGGTACAGTCAGTTGGATGAGTAAGAAACAATCTGTAGTGGCACTATCAACTACAGAGGCAGAATACATGGCAGCCCCTCATGCAAGTAAGGAAGCAGTTTGGTTGCAGAGATTGTGTTCAAGTATGGGGTTAGTAAAAGAAGCTATAAGGATAGACTGTGATAGCCAAAGTGCAATTTTCTTGGCAAAGAACCCCACATATCATTCAAAGAAAAAGTACATGATGTTCAATATCACTTTGTGAGGGATATGATAGAAGACAAAAGGGTGTTGCTGGTAAAGGTGGACACTTTGAAGAATACTGCAGATGCATTGAAAAAATCTGTGAACTCTGAGAAGTTCTCTTGGTGTAGAGGGACAATGGGCATTTCAGGGCTGGAAAAATAACTAAGCTCTCTTGTGGCCCCATATGGAAAGAAAACAACAAGTGGGAGAATGTTGGGTTGTGTTATATTCTTTCCACGAGTAGCCCACGTAGTTAACCAGGGGGTTAGAGGGGGGGTCACATGGGGTTTGAGGCGTACCCGTAACCCCACTTTATGGGGTGGAGCCTATGTTAGGTTGGGCGGACCCACCTATGGTTTTGTGCATGATTTTCGCACATGTTTTTTGGTCCATGGTATTGGACGCGATGGTTTTCGGTCCATGGTATTGGATGCTTCAACATGTATAAATATGTATTGTAACATTGAAAGGAACATAATGAAAAATCAAGTTGGTAGTCCCGGTTTTGGGATCTAGGGGAAAATCTCTATGTATATGTGTTATATGTGTTATTCTCTCGCACTGTTTATTTTCTGTGTTTTAGAATTCGTATGCAAGTAATTTCTGTACAGGGTTAAAACCTACACCATGGTGGAGGAGTATGACTCCATAGTTCATAACAATGTTTGGGATGTGGTCCCGATACTAGAGGACAAGCCAGTGGTGAGCTCCCGTTGGCTTTACAAGGTAAAGAAAGATGTAGATGGTAGTGTGGAGACAAGCTAGTAGATCCCCCTCTTGTATCTTCACAAGCTCCTCCTGTAGCATTATAGGACCTCCTATAGCAATACAGGTCCTTCTTGTAGCATCAAAGTGAGGAGGTGAAATTCTAATTTCTTGTTGATTGGATGGTGGATAGAGATGGTTATATGAGTGCAAATTATGGATATGGGGTGTATGGATGGAAGGATGGATGAGAGCTTGTAGATTTTGTCCTATAGCCATGAAATTTGCCACTTTGTGCAATCCTACTAAAGAAGAGAAAGGTTAGTAGGAATGGTGTAAGCTTCTTCCTTGTGTTCCTCTTTTCTTTTCTTTTTTCTTCTTTTTATTTTTGTATTTGAGACAAGCAAGTTGATTCTGTGGAGGTTTTCAACATGCATGCCTGCCCTAGGTGCCTCAGAGGAGGTTTTCACCTAGGGATCTTTATTTTTTCTTCTCTTTTTTGCTCCTGGGCTGCATCAGATAAGTTTTCAACCTTGGAGTTGGCCTTAGATGCCTCATACAGGTTTTCATCTAGGCCTTTTTATTATTATTTTCTATTTTTTTCAAATTTCTAGGAATGTTGTGGACTGGAAGGTATGAAACTCCCAATGACATTTAATTATCTGCTGACTGAACTGATAAATTCTTCCTTGGACAAAGGTCTTATATAGAACTTCAACCTATAACCATTTACGAGGTAAGGGAATGCCTTCCTCATCAATGGTTTTGATCTAGACATATCCATTTTCATGACACCTTTCTACTAGGTATGGACCCAACCATCTTGTCATTATCTTCCCTTTGAAATCCTTGAACATAGAATCATATAACATGTCCCAATATTCTTCTTGAAAAGTCTTTTCCTTGATATGCTTGTCATGCCAAACCTTTCTTTGCAGTTGTATGACTTCAATGTGTAGGAGAGCTTACATCCTGAACTCATCTAAGACATTAAATTGGAGCAACATTTCTTGTTTTGTTGTAGTGAAGTCTAAGTCCAACTAATATGCCATCCTAAAAGTGTTATATTCAAACTCAATAGAAAACAAAGCCTTCTTCCCATAAACCAAGTCATATGGATTGAACCAAGTGGTGTTGTAGGCCAAAGTGACCTCTACTAGTCTTTTGGCCCAATGTTTCCTGTTGCTGCTAATAACGTTGGTGAGGATGCTCTCCAATGCTCTGTTCGTCACATCTACTTGCCCATTTGTTTGAGGGTGATAGTTAGTGGATGTCTCATGCTTGATATGGTGTTGCCTCACGAGATCTTCAATAAAATCTGATGTCAATTGTGCTCCTTGATCGGTGACTACCTCCCTTAGATACCCAAACTTGTAGAAGATGCTTTCTCTTAAAAACTCAACCACTTTCTTCTCAGTTTTTTCTTTGATTGTCTTTGTCTTAGCCCACTTTGTCAAGTAATTAATGCACATAATGATGTACCTCTTCTGTCCTGATGGTGGACCAACTAGCCCAATGAAATCCATGCCCCACCTATCAAATGGATCTAAGGCCACTTGAAGTTTTAGGGGCATTTCATCCTTGGGTGTGGGTTTTCCCATCCTTTGGCACTAATCACACCTAGTGGTGTATCTCCTTGCATCTTGATGTAAAGTGGACCAATAGTAACCAACCTGTAAAACTTTAAAGGTTGTCCTTTTAACAACAAAATAACCCCCATAAGGTCCATCATGACATGATGAGAGGATGTCAAATACCTCTTCTTCTCTCACACATCTCCTCAATATCCAATCTGGTCGCAATCTGAAAATATTGCCCCCAATCCAAGTAGAAAGGAGAGATAAAAATCCTAGAAGGGTTTTCATTAAAATTTATAGAACACTATTCTCTTGATGTGTTGATGCTTCATATGTTGTTTATGCTCTGAAAAGATTAATAAGTTACTAATTGATAAGGAATACTGATTCACCCCCCTCTTAGTATTTCCAACAAAGTAAAAGTCAAAGGAGAGAATGAAGGTTAAAGAAGGACTTTTTTATTATTTTGTGCCCTAATTCTACCACATGTGTGAAGATTTCAAATAGTTGCAAGGGCCAAAAATTTCAGATTAGTTGCAAGAGATGAAAATCAAAGTTTGACTAGATTTGAAGATATTTGACCATCATTGACATTATAAGGTATACATTTAATGATGTCATTGATTTTTAAATTCATTTTGTATTCATGAAATCAAATCATGTAGTATGAGATCACATAAATATTGTTAAGACCATTGTAAACAATAAGTTTGTAAAAAAATTGCAAAATATAAGAGGGTTACTCTTTATCATATGCCTTTTTCCATTGATTTGTCCCCATCCCAATGGTCATCCCAAATCATTGCACCTAGTGTGATATCAATTGGCTTGATGTACTTACTAACATAATAGAACAACTCATATACTATGTACCTCCCCACCACCAATCCCTCATGTTTTTATGTTTTCCATATAAATCCTCCAATATTTTGATGTACCTTTCCAAAAGGAACCACCTAATGGCATGAGAGCACCCCATATAATGCCCACGAGTTGAGTGGACTTTTAAGTCCATATTTTAATCACCTTATTGTTGAGGTTGAATTAGTTGGGGTGTTCTCATGTCATTGGATGTTCTTCTTGGAAAGGTACATGGAAATGTTGGAGGATTTGTATGACAAATGGAAAAACCTAAGGTATTTATGGTGGAGATATACATAGTACATGAGTTGATATATTATGTTAGTGAGTACAACAAGCCAATTGATATTGCACTAAGTGCAATGACTTGGGATGACCATTGGGATGGGGACACATCAATGGAAAAATGGCATATAATAAAGAGTAATCCTCTTATATTTTGTAAATTTTTAACAAACTTATTGTTTACAATGGACTTGATAATATTCATTTGATCTCATACTATTTGTTTTGATTTAATGAACACACAATAAATGTAAAAATTAATGTCATCATTAAATTTATACCTTATAATGTGATAATTGGTTACATTGAATGAAGAGAAGAGAGGAAAGAAGAGAGTGATAGAGAATAATTCATATAATTGAATGGTATAAGAATGCCTTATCTTAACCATTTCACTCACACACACACACACATAACAGTTGGGTAGCTAACCATCTTCCCTTGTGGAATTCATGGTTCAGATAACCACATATAAGCAGAGAATACCATCACTAAACACATACAAAATTAAATAGCATAATACAATGAGTGCATATCATATATCCTAGGAATCAATAAAAGGAACCGTGTAATCCATATACACACCCTTTGAAGATTAAGGTGGTCATGTGATTTCAACCCCAATAAATATCCTTCTTTGATGAAGCAATATTGTAAGTCGACTCATATAAATACATATTGTAGGTCGACTAATATAAATAAGGTTCCTTCACACCCACTATAACATCCTTTGCTAGAAACAAATCATCTTTCTTCAAAATCCATGAGACATCACCTTTTTTAAAATACCAAGAGGGATTGACCTTTTTTTGCCAATGTTTCTCTCAGTTCTTAGCATTTGAAGCAAGAATATCTCTCCTAAAACCCAATGTGTCACTTTTTCTGATGATACGCACCTCTATAAAGAATACATATTTTTGAATATATGTATGGGATCTAGTATGTGGGAAATCTTAAGATACTACCAATAAGGAATTTTATAAAATACAATTTTCTTTTCATGCCAATGACCATTTTCTCTACACAAGTATTGAAAAATTTAGGATATGAAACATGTTTCCATTTCAATTGAAAATTCATGTAATTTCCTTCTCGTTCTATCTTGCATATGCCCTAAGCCAATATATTTTGTCACTTTTTTCAGATCTTTAGGTTCTCTCAGGGTTACCATTAAAATCAAACGTTTCAATTTTAGAAGGGTGTCCTTCTATGATGAATATTTTCAAGAAGTCATACAATAAATTTTGTAGGTCATTGAACTACCGTATCAACGCATAATTATGTGCATATTATTTAATAATTTGTGCACATCCAATAAATAAATTATGCACAATAAAAATAGATTGTAATTAACAATGAGAAATGGAGTAATGAAGAAAAAGATTGCCTTGATCTATCAATGCATTGATGGATTCCATGTTTAAGTCATCTTAATTTGGAGAATCTTTCTATTTTAAGATAGCTAGATGAGTAATAGCTCAGTGAACTCAAAATAAAGGAGTAATTTGTATCCCAAGCATTTGCTTTATAAATAGAGGATTTAGGTCCTCATTATACAAGAAATTTGCTTAAGAAATTATTGAGCTACACCTTTTTTCCATACATGTTTCCCTTTTGAGGGTTTTACCATGTATATAATATTTCATTTATGAGTTTCTTGTTATGTTATAATCAAGCAACCATGTACAATTTAAAGCATGGTTTCAAAGCAAATCCAAATGGATATTGGTGGCAATGCACCTATTTAACTGATTGAACATGGTTTGACATCTTCGCAGATTTACTATAATTTTGTATGTCCCAAATATTTGATGCATTTTTTGGGCATTTCCCTCGTGTTTTTGGCAGTTTATATAGGGCAAAAAATATTTTATTGGGTACCTATCCAAACCCATAGAGTATGGATTAAGCATCGTAATGGTCCTGAAAATGCCCTAAATAGAGTTTACATGCAAAATTTGCACCCCTAAGAAGTTGACATAACAACTAGTCTCTCAGGGCCTACATTTTTTTTTCCACATCATTCACAAAGGTTGTGATTTTGGATCATTTCCTAAGGAATTATATTTTACGTTAAAAGGTATTTTTAGCATCTTGTAATACATGCTTGTGAATGTACATAACCAACACATCTCTCTTCAAAGATAAGCTACCACCATTCTAGCTAGTTGTATTGCTTTGCATTTTATAGTCCTTTTCCATTTCATTCATTAACAAAAGTTTACTATGTTACTATGTTCTCTACAATATCCTTGTATATTCCACTTATATTCAAATCTTCATTTTATTCTCTACATGATCTAAATAAGTGGTATTACAGCAATTTACTCTTTTTTGTTTCTCCATACATGTTCCTAATAATATTAGGGTATAGGGAGTTGGGTATCAAACTAACTGAGCTTAGGGAAAACCACTTTTGTTGGCTTAAGCGACCTCCCATGGTAGAAGAAAAGAGAGATGATGGAGCAAGGCATTTTATCAAATTATTGCTTAAATAAGCCTTCACATGATGGAAGAATGCAATGATGGATAATTTTAACCAAATCCTTTAATGAATCCCAATAATGGTGAAGACTCCAATTAGCAACCATTAGAGGTGTGATGCCCTTCAACAACAAGTTATCTTTGGAATTCCTTCATTCAAAGGCTAAATATATGCAATTTTTTTGGAGAAATGATTAAGTTCTGAGATGGTTATTTACTATATTCTAAAAGAAATAAACATGGAAAAGGTCATATTCACACTCCTTTAAGTGCATTCCCATGTCAAATATTGGTGGGATGGTTTCTAAGAGAGACATGTTAGGAGATGATTCGATAACATTTAGGATAGAAACCACTTGGAGGGCTTTTCTTGACATCCTCAAGGATGACTTATACCTTGTTATAAACTATGATGATTAATACATGAGATGGACAACTCTATGCTAGGAGAGAGACCAAATGATGTTAGAGTACATCAATGTCTATCATGCCTTATGCTCAAAGCTAGGCATTAGAGACTTTGAGATGCATCTTGTTCTAAAATACTATAGTGGCCTACATAGGTACATCCAAATATAATTGGAGTTATTTAACATATACCCCATCAAAGCTACTTATTAATATGCTATTAAAATCAAGTAAAAATTTAAGCAAAAGAATAAGTAAGAGTTTGGGTCTATAAAACCACCATAGAATAAGCATGGAAAAGGTGCCTCTAACTCACATGACAAAGGATAGTCAAAGATAATCGACCTTAAGACAACCAATCAAAGATGTAGGTAAATAAGGGTAATGAGAAGATGATAGTCAATAACATATTGTTGTTGAGAACTTCTTGAATCTTGTGTGCATTGTTTGAAGAGCCCAATGTTTCGAGTGAACACTTCACCCATCTTCACGGGCAGGAAGCAAACTGATGACAGGAAGAGTGCTTGACCATAATATATAGAGAATGGGGTGAAGAATTAACCATTAGAGATAGTAAGATTAAAGGATTGTTGCATAAATGATAATTTTGACTAAACCATAGAGAGAGAAATTATTGATTTAAAAATTTGAATTTAATTTATATTTAATATAATTCCATGATTTGTTAGATAAATTAAAATCAGAAATATAAATAACGAAAGGATTGAGATGATACAATTAAACTTTAAAAATTTATTTTTGATTGGTCAAAATTCAAAAAGGGTGACAAATATTAGAATTAAATATTATTTTATTTGGTTATGTCCAAGGCTCAATTATAAGAAAAAATAAATTAAATTGGAATGAAATTGGATAGTCAAAGGTCATAAGGTCAACATTTGAAAATTATATAAATGAATAAATTACCCTAATAGAAATTACAATTTTTATTTTAATTGGTAAAAAATTCTAAAAAAGGAGCAGAACAAACATAAGAATTAAAAATATTATTATTTTATAAATTAAATAAAAGACATGATTACTTATAAGATTTAAGGGCATATTAATGAGAGGAAAATTTATTATAGAAATAAATCAAAGGTGGAATTACAATATATAAAAGTTAAAATGGAGAAAGTTAAGAGACAAAAGGTTAACAATTGGAAAGAGATATTATTTAAATTATTAAATACCCTAACTTTATTAATTATGTTAAAAATTGATAAATTGAAAGGGTAATTAATAATTCAATCAAACTAATTAAACAATACAATGAGGAAAATAACCAACTAAGAAATGAGAATTAATAAATTTAAGAATAATTCAAGGATGGGAAGGGGGGGAAATGAAATCTAAAGGGAGCGGGAGGGGGTTAGGATGGGGGATAATTTAAATTAGAGGGAAAGGGTTAAGATGATAAGAAATGGATGGCGGGTTTCCAGGATAGGCTTAACTAGTATCCATTATCCCGGTTAAAATTATTAGGATGCTTTTCAATTTCAAGGGCCTCCCTAATGACCCGGTTGGAATGATAAGGGGCAGAAGCTAAGATTTTGGTTTTGTCAAAACAAATGAGGTGTTTGGTCGAATGGGAATGCTCAACAATAGCGGATTTTGCAATGTGGTTGTGGAAGTTGTCATCGATGTGCTCTTTCAACCGAGTTTTGAAGGATCTTCCAGTTTTCCCTATGTAAGACTTACTCCAGGAGCATGAAATCTCATACACTTCAGAACCTAACATAGAGTCATTTTTATCCTTTGCTGATCTGAAGAGTTCACTGAGGGTTTTCTGGGGCTTGAAGAAGGTTTTGATATTCTTTTTGAAATTATATTAAATATAAATTAAATTCAAAATTTTAAATCAATATTTATTTCTCGACGAAAAACTATCTTGTCCATGATATGTTTCAGGGGAAAAACATTTGTTTGACGAGTCTCACAACTAATATGGGGGGATGACCACTATATTTTTCTCAATAATAGTCTTCTTCATCTTGCTACTATAGGATCAGTATATAATTTACTTGATCTTTATCAATTTTGAACATATCAAAGGTATTATGGATACCTCATAATTTCAAATTACCAATCTTCAAAAGAAGTGGAAAAAATGGAGGAGAAGTGAACCTGACCCATTGGGTTATGAATATATCAGCTACTCCGGTATTGAAATTTGATAGAG